>CAJQUW010010514.1:0-196104 GCA_907163375.1 Prostheceraeus crozeri
ATGCCTAGGACTAGATTGGTCTTAATAGTAATAGGGGCATTAATTGATTTTACACAATAATGTATAGCAGGCGTTGAAGGCTAGACCTAGGCCTGTTAGTATTCTACATACAGGCCTTATTATCCTGCTGTGAACGATGGTATTTATGGAATTTCGCTCCACAATGACTAGGATTACGCCTAAGTTAAGTCTTGCACCAATGCGTTGATCTAAGAAATTCATTGTCACAGGAAGGCGAGTATAGTAGACCTGAGAACTCTTCCAAAAGATGGTTTGTGATGAGGATATAAGCTTGCGAGACTGTTAATGCATGTGGCCTTCCACAATTCTGATTTATTTGAAAATGTCTTGACTAAAAATCATATTTTGTTCTTGTTTCTTCTTCCTTGTATTCGCCTGAAGATGATCACTGAGTAGTGATTGAAATTAATGGCATTGCAAAATAAATAAGATAACATCAAATTATTCTTGACTCTTCCCTATCAACAAAGTTCTGATTTACATTAGTATTTGTATAACTGACCTGGACATGGACTCGATGGCTACAGATCCGGCTCGAACTTGGTTAAATCCGAGTCTGCAACCCTGAATGCAACGAATTTCTTCTGCTTTCATGCTTTCCTTACTATTGAAGCGTAAATTGAATTTGAAATGAAGTATTGCTCTTTGCTGTGTGTTCATTGCTCCAATTATGGAAGTTAGTGTGTTTGTGTCGGAGTTGAAAACTCCACTCCGGTGCTACGGGAGTTCGAATACAAGCACTAATTGAGGATAGAAGACTTTTTTTGTTCTACCGCGAGATCTTTCGGCCTACATCGTAGGCCATTCTCAAGCGACTCAAAAAGTCTTCTATCTGACGGGAAAGCTTCCACTCTATATAATTACAAATATATTCCCTATGTTTGAAACACTAATTGAGGAGCTGCACAGCTGCAGAGATTCTCAAAAGTAGTGAAGAAAATGAAGTGATTGTTGAAAACATTAAACCAAGTGATCAGAATAGTCATTTATAGGCATTTTTGCGCTTCACGTGGCAGATACAATTTCAGCTTAGACAGAAGCTATTTCTACGATTTGAATCTTAATGCATGAATAAAATATCGTCTGAAATTGATGAAATGAATGTTGAAAGCGCTGAACTAAGTGATTAGATAGACATGATGAAAATTTTGTCATTTGGTGTTTGGCTATGGAGATCTAACTTATCAGTCATAATTGTGACGAGATATTTATTCATTGATCATGATTGCAAGTCATAATTGTGACGAGATATCTATTCATTGATCATGATTGCAAGTCACAATTGTGACGAGATATCTATTCATTGATCATGATTGCAAGTCACAATTGTGACGAGATATCTATTCATTAATTATGATTGCAAGTCATAATTGCGACGAGATATCTATTCATTGATCATAATTGCAAGTCATATTTGTGACGAGATATCTATTCATTGATCATGATTGCTATGACAACTGATGTGAGGTGGTAAGGGGTTGATCTTGCCAATTGACACAGTTGCATGTAAGCAGCTCGTTTCTCAGTTTGCAGAGCACAGGTCTAGTTGACCTAGGGTCGTAGGTTGGAATCCTGCCAGCCGCATATCTTTTGCATGGCAATTTAATCTATCGTATATTTCATTTCATTTCATTCTATTGTTACTAAACCGAAGCTTTTTCTTCTACTATTTGCAACTTTGGGCATGGATAAAACGTTGTCTGAAATTAGTTTCAAGTAACAAGAAAAACAGAAAGATTAAAAATGAGCACGCGGACATATCATAGAGAAAGACACAATACCATAAAAAGTCACTATTTGACAATTTTGACATAGAGATTGCAAAGGAATATTGCTTAATCGAGTTGGATGCCAAACATTCTGTTTCATATATTTGCTAACGTCGCTGTAAATTCCGTTTTTTGTCAACATTTTAATGTCATCTGAATTTCATTAAATGAAAGTTAGAATTTCCGTTTACTTTCCGAACATCATCACACTCATGAATGAAAAACAACAAATTTCGATAAAATTACAAAACGCATCCAATTTAGGCAGCATAGCCACCTTATGAACGGATGACAGTTCGGATTCTTTGTAGGATGGTGTTAATGAATTTTTTACATGCCTATGATATTGAAAAACCTGTGTGTTGCCACGCACGGCTTAATTATCTCTTGGTTCAGCGAAATCTTGCCAGAAACGTCGATCTCAGATACCTCGGGATTCCAAAATCCCAGAAAATCTCAATCCCGGGATTCCGTCGGGTTGTGCAACTCCCGAAATCCCAGGATTAATTTATTGATGTAGCCGATATTTTGGCAGTAATTTGCAGATGTTTTACTGCTTCGCTAGTGGAAATCGAAAAGATTTGAGGCCTTGATCCCGGAATTCGGGACTATAGGCCTACAAGATTTGACCCGGGATCGAGATTGACGAAATATTAGCATGCCATAAGCTACAAGTAAAATGGCAAGAAAATCAAATTCACAGCTATTTCCTCAATGCATTCCACTAGTTCATCAGATTCTACAATCCCAAGCTCGCGATTGCCACTAGGTGACAATGCCATGCGTAATTACGGAGCACCCCAAACATCTGTGGTTAAGGGCAGTTCATTCTTCTATGCACTGCATTAAGATTCAGCAATCACATGATCTGATGCAGTCAAAACATGGGGAATGTTTATGAATACGCGCGGACGAGTGATTACAGTTTGCGTGATAGTATTCGGTTGTCTGCGTTGCCGCGTGAACCACGGATGAACCGCTTAGCAGGTTGTCAATCTTTCATCCAAATAGACCTGATAATCAAAAATTTGACGGCAAAAAAAAGGTTCTCAGTAACGCTCCATCGCAGCCTAATTCGGCCACTTGTTTTTATCCTGATTGCCTACAATTGAATTCAAGATTTGAACGGTAAGATATTGATAGAAAAGAAGTAGGGATACTACCGAGTAGCTGCCTAAATGAGCAATTGATATTATCTGACTGGGATGTTTGTATAGGAAAAAGTCTAAAGACATTCGATATCTAATTTACCGATGCTATGATAATTTAGCATCTAATCAAACTCAATTTGCTAAACAAATATTTTGGCTAAAATTTCGAATGAAATTAGCATAGCATGAAATTGCGTTTCAAAATTACGCAAATTTATGTTTTCATGCGATAATTTATAATATTATTGTGAACTAGTGCACTGCAAATCTTCATAGCTTTTCTATAAATCACAAACTAATTGTCAATTTAAGGAATATTACACAATCTACGTAGAAAATTTAGATACAATGAGATACAAATTAATACGATTAGATACAAATTAATTTTTTGTTTCAAGAAATGAATTTTAATCATTTTTGCCTTAATTTACTATTTCCATAAACAATATTGAATCTGCCAATTTCTCCGTGTCGCTACCTGGACCCAGTGATCGATCAATACATGAGGTTTATCGTCTACATCCGCCAAGAAATGAAAAGTTATGTTGAAATAAACATTTTTCAACAGACCTAAAATGAAATTTCCATGGTTTTCCGAAGCAATTCTTTGTGAGAATCATATTTCAATTTCCGTAGCTAAACAGACCTTGTACATACCTTCTCAAGTTAAGAAACATGGTCCAATGTCTGTATACTGAATGAATTTGTCCAGCGCATCGCAGTTTAGTTATTGTTCATAATATGAAGTGCCTATGTTCTAGACTATGGATTATGACAGGCTTCCAAGTGCATGACGAATTCTTGCCCTGACCAACGCAAATTCAGTAGCATTTACACCATAAACATGGAGTTTCCAAATCCTTCAATAGGACGTCGATCAATTGAATTAAATGATTAAACGAATTCATATGCATTTCAATTTCTTAATGAGGAACTTGATTGCAAAACTTGTTTCATATTGTTATCAACGCAATGCAATAAACGTCAGCTACAGTAATAACATTTTCTTGATTTTCACAGAAGATTTGAATGGTGGTCAGTGATTGTTGGAATATGTCAAGTGATTCAGAGAGAAAATAACTGCGACAACAACTTCTACTGAAATTTGAGGAATGAAATAGACACAGTGGGTTACGATCGAAATGGTCATCAATATTTTCGTGGATAGTATTTTTAGTAATTGCAAAAATATGTTAAGCTATCGCATCACTATGCAGAGCACAGACTTGAAAAAAGTGAATAGAAGGTATTAATAAGAAAACAACAGCGATCGCGTCAACCAATGAGAAGCCAAAATTAGAAGATTTCAAATATGTGTTGAAGAGACACCAACTATCGTGGAATTTGATAAATTCAGGCATTCTTTGGTACTGCTAGGGGTTGGTAATGGCAAAGCAGATGGTATACACATTTGCATCATATTATTCATAGACATATCTGGTTAGATTCTATCTCTGGTTATGTCAAAACATGCAAGGCCTAGGCTTGTCACCTTTACGCGAACGCGTCCATCGGTAGGCCTATGACTCTTATGACTGCATTGGAAATTTCGTCATAGCAAAATATAACCAGGAAACCCCGAAAAATCGCTAATTTATCGGAAATTTATTTCAATCTCACCGGTAAATAATCGGTAATTTACCACACTTCAAACACTATTATTACTATTACGTCATTTCGGAAACTCCACGGATTTACGTCCATTTTCAAATTTTTTCCTTTTTATGAATCTACGTATATTTTTTGACTCTTCAAAAGTTGTTCATTCCAACTAAAGTATTTATACAAACTTTTACTGAAGCATAACTATATGTTGTCATATGTATAAGAGACTACGTTAATTGTAGTACTATAAATAGCAATTTGAAATTTGAGCGTCAAAAAAATGTCGTTTCATGTATCATTGCATTTTTCTATCTTTGCTAATGCCTCGTTCTAATGACTTATTCGTTGGCTCATGACAAGCTTGTGATACATTCCGAATGCAATCTTTCGAATAGTGATACGTATTTTGTATTATTCTGTTGGTTTCATATCTAAAAACTCACATGAAAACTTCATCTCTGCATGTAAATGTACTCCTCTGCATATATGTATATTACATGTACAATTATACATGTACAATGTGCATGCACGTATTTTGGGAGATTAATGTGCATGTTTACAATCCTGAACTGAACATCCATAAATGTTATATTAATATCATAGAGAAACATTATGGTAATAATCAATGCTTCTCTAAATGAAACCAAAAATCTTCTAAAAAGTACTTTGAAAAGTGACCTTACCCCAAGTCAATTTTGCCCAAATGTTTGCTGAAACTTTAACATTCATACAAATTAAAAGTCACAAAAGATTAAACTTCCATGTGACTTATTTTAGTAGATATAAAAAGAAGTTGATTGGGAGGGGGGGTTCTTATAGCGTTTACAGACCATAGGATCAATTTCCGCCGCAAACATTGACATTTTTATGATGCGATTTTTATAGTAGAAGCCATGCCCAAGTGATTTTCTCTTGTCTGAAATGGAGCGGCTCAAAAATGACATTTAGGAACTATTTACTGTAATTCAACTTTTGCGTGAATTTTTACAAATTGTGTATTAGAAACATGCATGATAAACTTGCATTTTCAAATATTTTGTGTTGTATTTCAGACATGAGTGCTGAAGATACGAACTAAATTCTCTAAGCAAGTTCAATGAGCGATCTCTTTTCTTTTCTGTTCTGCATCTTGTTTATGAGGAGTGAGTTTTTTCACATTTTTCTCTCTGTATCTAAAAGTCATGGTTTAACAGCTCTACATGCTTTGCTGTCAATCCTTAGGACATTTCTTTGTCACATGTCGGAAAAATGAGAAATAAGTCACTTTTTGCGACATGTCTGAAAACTTCAGAATATGTTCTTTGAACTATTTACATTTAGTTCTGAAGCGTGCAGATAAATCAGTCCACCAGTTTTTGAAATCTGCCCACTTTTCTAAATTTTCATACTACTTACAAGCAGTATAACCTGGAAAAAAAGATAAAAAAATGCGCCAATGGCAAACATGACGGGAATCTATAAACATCATTTCATTAGTATTTAGTCAAAATATGAGCTCAACTGATCGGCTGTTTTTCTCACTATATCGATTTTTGGAAAAAAAACGTGTGTATTAAATGAATGTAATATAATTTCTTTACATCGAGAATTTAAAAAATGCGCCATCCACAGTTAGCATTTAAGTAGGTTTAGTAGATAACTTCTCTCCTATTAGTAGATTCAGCCTGAATTACGGTGTATCACCAAGCACATGCCACACCTCATGAATAGACGTAATGAACTGATATCAGGGGATGCCCACTCGACCTTAGTCATATTTAAACGCAGTGCCTGACCTGTGCCATTCGCCCTTGAGGCTATTCTGAGAGACGAAACGCGTCGGGTGACGCTATTTTACTACGAATAAAGAATCGTCATAAAGGATGGGGCGATTGCTTTTTCTGTTTTCCGAGTGACTATCTGGTGAGATGAAACATTTAATTACTAAAGGCGGTCCAAAATCGTGTGCAATTGAAGTCTAGGACGCATCGCTTTAAAGCATCTTTTGGAGACTTGATGTACTGTCTGCATGACTCCACAAAGAAGTGGTGGCTCGATTCGATTGCATGCTCGCTGAGCCATGCCAGTGGCTTCCGGAAATACGAGAACGCGTCCAAAATATCAAAATATTCTACCAATTGATAGATGAACTTTTACAAATGGCTTCAGATCAGTTTGTTGAAAGCTATGATAGAAATCACTAATACAGTCGCTAATATTGTAATTTCTGTAAATTCCGAAACAATATTGACGCAAAGATTCCATATGAATGAAAAGTGCTGCAGTGAGATGTTCGTTTTTCAAAATGTTCACATTATCATTTCCCTCGAGTGCACCACCACGGTACACGCTCATAATTTGGTATATATGAGCTTGAAACTAAACTGTAATGGAAACAACTTCACAATTTGAATGAAATTTATTACAATTATTAGCGTAAAAAATGATCAATACCATAGCAAGCATCTGAATAAAATCTGAATAATAACAGCTTTTAGGTTATAATAACAGTTCTTTTTTCATCCAATAGCGGATTCCACTACGTTGCAAGGCACTTTAATTCGCCAAACTGTGTAGGGATTCACCTTTTTCGGCTCGTTTTATGCATTGAAGTTTCGTCTCTAGAGAGATATCTTTTCTTTTCCTTCGTGGCATCGGTATTTTACCCACACGTTTGCCGACAGAAAATACCATAAGCAGGTAGCAAACTGCATTCTCTTCGGGTAATAAGCCCTCAGGGATGTGCAGCAACGTAGTGATCAGTGATTGGTTGCCACATGAGATCACAAGATGAGTGCTTGATTTCCAAGAATCAGCAGTGTTTTTTCCAAGAAAATTGTTGAGACAAAGACATTGAACGTTTGACGCGAGTTAATATACCCAGGTATATTAACTGGCACTAATTTCCGCTTAATACACTCGGGTATATTAAATAGTGATGCAAATGGAAAATTTTCTGAAATTTTTTTTCGGTGATTGACGTTTTTTCCTTTGTTTTGGAGACTTATTATAGGCGTTTGAAAGGATTCAAAGTGCGAAAACTTCTCTATCATCCCTGTATGTTAACTTTTGGTACCAACTGCACCTTTAACATGTCCATTTCAGATCTTTCAGAAAAAAATGAATGAATTTCAGACATAAAATGGATTTCAGATTTCTCTAGCTGAATTTCAGATTTTTGTCACAGGCTCAACTTTGAGAAGATCTTTGATTCAACTGGAGATCTTCAACTCATCTGGATCATATCTGAAATTCATTTGGGCAGATATGAAATCGATTTGGAACTATCTGAACTATCTGAACTAGATATGGAGGATGTGCATCCTCAACGAAGATATCGGACAATGCGCCTGAAGTTTGAAGCCATCATTTACTCATTACAGATATCTTTAGTTTCCAAATATCTCACGAGTTTACAATTTTTATATCTTCCAGTATGGTCGCTCATGAATGCTGCGTGGACTGTGTGCTTGTACTTCATCACATGTTCATCAACACATGGAGAATTTGCATCACTATGATCAACGCTGCATAATATAGCTCAACTTTGAAGCTAACAATTAGCAAACTCCAAAATAAAGTACATTATTTTTGCTCCAGATCTTTCACATTGCATGAAATTATGCCCCTATTGAAGTGATGAAAATTTTCCGGAAAAATTTGAATCAAAATTTTCCGTGGAAAATTATGGAAAATATTGGAAAATTTTGGAAAATATTGGAAAATTATGGAAAATTTTGGAAAATTCTGAAAGTTTTGATTTTTTGACAGGCCCAATAATTTGAGGGCTTCCACTACCGAGGCAGCTGCGTAACAATAAATATGGGTCCAAAACTCTTGATTTCATCATTATTTCGATTAATCCATCGTGGCAATACGATTTCCGTCCTCGGATTTTTGAACATTCCTTTGCCACCAGTGGCTTGTACTGTTAGCATCTTTGATTATCATACAGACACCGTTTGGGATAACGTATATCTTGCTTTACAATAGGGGCATAATTTCATGCAATGTGAAAGATCTGGAGCAAAAATAATGTACTTCATTTTGGAGTTTGCTAATTGTTAGCGTCAAAGTTGAGCTTTATTATGCAGCGTTGATCATAGTGATGCAAATTCTCCATGTGTTGATGAACATGTGATGAAGTGTAAGCATACACAGTCCACGCAGCATTCATGAGCGACCATATTGGAAGATACTCATGAGATATCTGGAAACTAAAGATAATATGTGTGATGACTGATGACTAAAGAATATCTATGATAGCTTCAAACTTCTGGCGCATTGTCCGATATCTTCGTTGAGGATACACATCCTCCATATCTGGTTCAGATGGTTCCAAATCGATTTCAGATCTGCCCAAATGAATTTCAGATATGATCCAAATGAATTGGAGATCTCCAGTAGAATTAAAGATCTTTTCAAAGTTGAGCTTGTGACAGATATCTGAAATTCAGATAAAGAAATCTGAAATCCATCTAATGTCTGAAATTCATTTGGAAAGATTTGACATAGACATGGAAAAGGTGCAGTTGGTTCCAAAAGTTAACGTACAGGGATAATAGAGAAGTTTTCGGACTTTGAATATTACAGTCTTTTCAAGCGACTATAATAAGTATCTAAAACAAAGAAAAAAACGTCAATCACCGAAAAAAAATTTTCCAGAAAATTTTCTGGAAAATTTTCCATTTGCATCACTACCCTATTGTAAAGCAAGATTCACATTATCCCAAACGGTGTCTGCGTGATAATAAAAAATGATAACAAGTTACAGTACAATGCGGTGGCAAAGGAATGTTCAAAATTCCGCGGATGGAAATCGTATTGCTACGATCGCTTTAATCCAAATAATGATGAAATCAAGAGTTTTAGACCAAATTTATTGGTACGCAGCTGCCTCGGCAGTTGGAGCGCTCAAATTATAGGGCCTATCAAAAAATCAAAACTTTCAAAATTTTCCAAAATTTTCTAATTTTTCCATAATTTTCCACGGAAAATTTTCATCACTAATATTAAGTAGAAAACTCCGCCATTTGCTTTATGTAATTAGGCAGACCACACTGCTTCCTAAATCAAGTGTTCCGTCTGACCAAGTGAACATATTTAGTAATCAAGTAATTATGAGATAACGACTTTATTAATGACATTTTTCAATTTGACTACATCTGAGAGTGATGCTGGATTTTTTACGATGTTCTAGTGCTCTATTTGAGAGAATTGTAAATTTCCTACAGTGCGTATTTCAACTTATTGGGAAATGTTATAGATTATGGCTAACTGTGCGATAGTTATAGACCCATCAGGCTTACGGGTATGTATGTTCTCATATGGATATATTTGTCATACTTGTACTTCCTTTTTTATACAGATCGTCAACTGTATATTTGCTTCTGAAGATTTCCACACTGTACACTTTATTTCCTTCGTAATCATCCTAATTACGTCATTTGTTTTATGACACATTTTTCATCGGAACTTGTCTAGTGATCATGAAACACATATGGTGATTCTTGTCGTTTTATATTTTTTGCCGGGAAACAAATGTGACACAGGTCGGGTAAATATTGTAATGCTATTGATTTTAAGCAGCATAGTTACATGAAGTGAATAAAAGCGCATGTCGTTTTCCTACTTTTTTATGTTAAATGCATGTTCATATCTATTTTAATTATGTCAAATTCTATAGCTTCTTTTTATGCGTCAATAATATTCAATATTTTTTTGCATCAAGCATCCTACTCCGCATTTTAGACCAAAGTCGTTGTCTCTCAAAAATATATCATAATTGGAGACCGGACACTGCCAAGCCAGCACAACTGATGGCACAGAAACATACCACTGTTCTGTAGGCCGACATTTACCTTTGACGTGAGTCGCTAAAGTAGTTTCTTGTGCGATTATTTGTCACTACCTCCGAATGTTTTGGTTTAAGCAGCATTGCGTTTTTCTGCTGTTAGTCCTTGGAACATTTCGCAGCAGGATGATAGCGATCAGCAGCATTTTTATAATGTATAAATATTGTAGGGCTATTCTTGTCACTACCTCCGAATGTTTTGGTTTAAGCAGCATTGCGTTTTTCTTCTGTTAATCCTTGGAACATTTCGTAGCAAGATGACAGCGATCAACAGCATTTTCATAATGTATAAATATTGTAGGGCTATTCTTGTCACTACCTCCGAATGTTTTGGTTTAAGCAGCATGAGTTTTTCTGCTGTTAATCCTTGGAACATTAAGTAGCAGGATGACTTTAATCAACAGTGTTCATCAATATCAGCAGCAAATTTATTCAGTATTTTACTACAACGTCAAGTTGGCCATAAATGTAATTTCATCTAAAGAATGTGACCGCATAATTAGATGGGATGATGTCGGCGGCTGTTGGGGAATTGTCGGCGGCTGTCGGGGAATTGTCGGTAGCGTGTCGGCGAAACTGTCGGGGAATTGTCGGCTCACCGATTTGTCGGCAAATAGCCGTGGAATTAAGACCCTTGCCGTCATTAAGCCGAGTCGGCTTCCCGACAATGGACCGACAGTTCCGGACAGTGTTTTTTCACCGGGTGTTGTGCTGTCCTGTATGAAACTTCCCGTGAACAGCAGCGCAATGAATTGCCAATGAACAATCAAACAATGAATTCTATCAGTCCTGACTCTGTATAGAGTGTGGACTATTCGTGAAAATTTAGGAGTTTCATATCCCGGTGCTCTAGATATCCCACAATGGTTAGAAATAGAAGGTTGGAAGAAGCTCTTAGTATTCCTCTTTCAAAAGGAATTACCCTAATTCACGGTCGCTCAGAGAAAGCAAAAATAGACAGATACAGTAAACGGCTACTGAAAACAACGCAACATTGTGTTCTCAGCAGGGTTTTCAGCTTTCGAAAGAATTGTTCCTTTAATTTGCTTTCTTGTGGCGTTAGAGTACCAGCAACATTTTCTGCGCTGCAGCATATTAATGCACCGATTAAAATCGAGCTGTTTTAATGCAGGATTGTATACACGCATCTAATACATAAACATGCGTTTTTCTTTTTGTCAGGATGCTCTGTGAATGTTCATTTAATTCGATCTACATTTTGAATCACTCAAAAAGAAAATACAGGTAACGGAGACAGAACTGTTGACTCATAGCTGCCGCTATATGTAGACATGTATTGATATCAACTTACCACATGTTGCTGAAAATCTGGTCCTGATATCTGCTGTAAATCATTCTGCTGGAATTATGTTGCTGGAATCTTTCTGTTGTAAATCACAGTAGTGTTTAAGTTACATAGATCATGCGAATTGGAGTGGACGAGATTTGCTAATATTGGCCCAATCAGACACCTTCCGGATCCTCCATCATCATGTTCGCGCAGCCGTCACTTAGCCGATGAGTGCCGACAACTCCTGTGTCGGCATTCACTCGGTGCACCGACACGGTTGACAGCCGACACTGCCCGACTATTTGACGAGGCATCGCCGCCGATTTTTTTTTCACCGGGATGATTATTACATTGCTATCAATCAATTGTTTCGTCATCCTGCTAGTTATACTTGTAGCCAATTATTATCCCATTCCGTACGGGGCTTCGAACCTCATTCATATATCGGGATCGATGTGGTCCCCCTTAATTTCTAAAGTTGGCTTATTATTTCGCATGTCACGGACTTCACGTGTATGAATTTTCTAATGACGGTAGGCCATTCATTTTGACTACTTCATTCATCTGTGCGACAAAAGTAGCACTTCAAAGTTCGCAATAAGAAATTCTGAGATTTTTTACAATTTTGAATATTTACCAAATGATCACCTTTACGATTTTAATGTTTACTGTCTTTGATGCACAACTGGTTGAATGTACTGAGAAGTTATTCATTATCACAAAGAGAGATTGACAAGATTGATTTGTGCAAGGACCATTAACTAAAATATGCGGTACATGAAATGTGGATGACTTTCATTCAAAAGTAATCATTCCAATCATGTAACTTCAGATGTAACTGCAACTAGATTTGACGACTTTTAGATATCAGAGGTATTCAAATGATGTGGAATGGACGCAGCGACGACGGTCCCAAAGTTGCCAATACTACTGAACTTTTTCATAAGTAATAAGTAGTATTTACGTGGCACTTGAATTTCAATATTATATGCGAGTGTACAGTATGATAGATAGTCATGACATGATTCAGAGACTTTTATCTATAAAAAGTACTCACTTTGAAAATTATCGCTTTTCGGTAGTTGTACAAAATGCTTGCAAAAAAGTGGCAAAACTCAGAAGTTCAAAAAAAGTATACTTTTGAAAATAATTTATAAATTTGACCAGTGGGCCCAATTCCAGCAATTCTTTGTGGAAGCATGAAATGCGCTGAAGCCAAAAGTCACGAAAGCATAGGTCGTCTGATTTAGCATTCCGAGGACCCCAACGCAATATCTGAGGAGAATGCCAACCGGAATAGTTAAGGCTATAAGAGCAAAATTACTTGTTTGCAGATCACAGCAAATCAGGTAGGCTAATAGAGGATTAGCATAATATAGTAGCCTAGATCATCTAGGAAATAGTATGAGGTGGAAGTATAGCTGCGAAATATGTTTTTGAGTGTGATGTAATTTATATGCGGTTTGGACTACTTTCCGTCCCTTTCATGAATCTTGGCGCATGACATCGGAAATAAAATCCATGATGTAAGTAGTCCAACAACATCTTAGTTCATTGTTTTTAATGCTTAAGTGTGTGATGAAACATTTATTGATTTGAACGTGTTTCACGCGTAACTACAGATATATACTTGAGCGTGGTTCACGCGTAACTACGGATGTTTAGGGTCATGTGTAACTACGCGTGGTTTACGCGTAATTGAGCGTGAGATGTCACCTAATGATAAGCCCTAATGATCTATTATGTGGTTGCCAGCAGTTTTTTTCTAACTTGCCATCCGGAGTGCTATCGAAATGATGGGACTCCGCATCCTTGGTTTCAATATGAGCTCTTGTCTTCGATATTCTGATTGTGACTGCAGGTTAGTATCTTGAATGACATTCGAAGTTGTCATCATCATCCTAAGAGGTAGTCTCTGTTTAGTGATTGATGAATAATCTGTGCAATTTGGGAATGAGCATTCGGCTATGCTATAATGCTATTGTATGTATCTCGTGAGAAGTCTATGAATATATAATGCTATTGTATGTAACTCGTGAGAAGTCTATGAATATATAATGCTATTGTATGTAACTCGTGAGAAGTCTATGAATATATAATGCTATTGTATGTAACTCGTGAGAAGTCTATGAATATATAATGCTATTGTATGTAACTCGTGAGAAGTCTATGAATATATAATGCAATTCTTGATCGCTGTTAGTCACAGATAATGGGAGGATAGAAATCTTTGATTGACTTTTATTGAAATCTATAAAAGTTTGCTCTCTCAAGAGATTTTGATTCTTGAAAAGTTTGAAAGTCTATAAATGTGTGCAAATGTGAGATTTGAAATTCAGATTCTATCAAAAAATGATTTGAAATATCGGTTTACTAATTCATTCATTAATGGATTCTCAAGCTGGAGTGACCATAGAATTAACAATACCATAGAAAGTCCTAGAATAGAAATTGCATGAAAATTATGGCACACGCCGGTAGAACTTAGGTGGGGGAAAATGCAGCTTGTGCGATCTGTACTCAAAAGCAGTAGTGAATTTACAAAATGCTGCGCCGACAAGATGACAAAGAAGGAAATCCTTTTAAACGTTCTGTACGTTCATCATTTTGAAATATCGATCCGACAATCTATCAATAGTATAATCAGACTATTATACAACTTGTAATGTCGATTTACAGAACATGCATAACTCCAGCTTGAAATCAAAGGCCAAGAAATCTTAGGTATTGATTTTTCTTTAAATTCGGACTTCCCTGTTCACCAAATTTGATTTTCAAAATCTCTACATTCCAATTTGTACACTGAGGTTTAACAAACAAACAAAATTTTGAGGACTTTTGACTTTCGCACCTATTTGAAATTACTTCCTAGTTATGTTTTGACCGACAATTTTATAAATTTCTTTTTCTGGAGGAAAATTCCTTTCATCCTAAATGCACTTCGTATGTCAATTTGCTCTGTCCAGCTTTCTATATTCAATAAACGATTAATGTAAGAAAACTGTCAGTTGCGCAAGATTTGTCTGCTTTAGAAGTACATACTAATTCAAAGTGATGGCAGACGAAAGAATTTTCTGTTGATTCTCCAAATTCCCTCAGTTTCGTTTACTTATTAAAGTATTACATTTTCGCTATTGTGATACCAAAGTGATTTCACTGAAGGCATCTCAAGGAGCGCAGAAAGGACCCCCAAAAAGCATTGAAGCATGTCTTAGAGAATGGTCACGTGATATCTTTTGACGACATGCGTAGTATTGGTGGGGCGAAACAATGCCGTCAACGGGTTACTGAGGAAACTGTATTCGGGCAATAAAACTTGAGACTCTTCTCACGAGAGCAACATGTTACTCTCATCTATAATCAGTACTATATTGCCATTGACTCATTTTGTAAAGAAACTGTTTCATCTGAATCTCTCAATAAATCATTAAGCGCATGAGGGACCTCGAAAGCGCTCGAAGCATTGAGTTTTGCTATCAACAGCAGAGGGGACTTTCCCATGATGTAGAAAAGTGATTCCACAAGGTGAGGAAAAGCAACAAATATTTGAGAATAAAAATTTAATGACAGCTACATCCAGGAAGAGTTTCATAACAATATTTGATCTGCACCAGAAAGAGACGATACTGAAAGTTGGAGAATGTGAATGAAAATGAAGTCAATTGATTGATGACGAAGGAAATGTCGTAGGAGGGGATTGCTGGATGAAAATGAAGTCAATTGATTGATGACGAAGGAGAAATCATGTCTTAGTATTCTTCTTCTTCAGAGCGGCTGATTGTTGCTGATATGTGAATAACCGTCCCCCTGCTGGGTACTATTATGATCTGATCATCAGCTTTGTTGCATATGTTTTCGACTTCCCACATGCTGTCAGTTGTGACCCCATTATGACAGTTGCCATCGACGCTACAGTAACTCGCCTGATCCATGTTCGCGTTCTCACAGGGCGTGACTTCCACCCGTTGTGTACCGTTTAGACTCCACTGCATTATCTCCACAATTGGCTCTTCGCCTGTGAAAATGGGTGAGAGCTCTTTGACGACATCGGAAAAGGAGTTATTTCCGGAACTCAAGTCAAAATGTTTCCCAATTTCATGTAATGTATCTTCAAATCGACTTCCTGCACTTGACCTGTCGCATTAGTGTATCCGAAGCCATCAAACTCAACCCACAACTCGACACCTGAAACAGAAAGGAAATTCTTCAGACAACTTTCCCATCTTCGAAACATCGTGTCCCCTCGTCTATCAACTCAGAAGTAAATTGTCAGATACTTGTGGAAAACACAGAATTAGTTCGCGTCTATCAGAGTGTCAAAGAAATGTCAGCATACAGTGAACATGTTTAGAACAAAAGATTCAGCTTTTACTACAACTGAAAGTTCGATTGACAGAACTTTCCCTTTTCAAATCAGTTTGTAACTTCGTTGACTCAACATAGATGTCCACTGGTCAGTTGTAGTATCACGCGAATCAGGAAAGATTCTAAACATCCGCATCTACTCCCGCAGACATCAACATCCGCATCTACTCCTTCAGACTTCAACATCTGCATCTACTCCTGCAGACTTCAACATCCACATCTACTCCTGCAGACTTCAACATCCGCATCTACTCCCGCAGACCTCAACATCCGCATCTACTCCCGCAGACTTCAACATCCGCATCTACTCCCGCAGACTTCAACATCCGCATCTACTCCCACAGACCTCAACATCCGCATCTACTCCCACAGACCTCAACATCCGCATCTACTCCCGCAGACTTCAGCATCCGCATCTGCTACAGTCTTGAATTTGCATATACATGACAGGTGGTGACTTACCGTGCTCTCAGACCATCGACCTTCGCTCGCATTGGAATCCTATATCCATACCATACATTTTTTATTCTACAGCATTAATCTTTCTAAAAGGTAAGTTTCTACTGTTTGCAGAGAATTTTTACGGTCAATTCAATGTGTGTATGACAAGTTGATTGCCCATGTCGCTTTATTGCCCACGTAGGTAGCTGAGATCACTCTCCTGTCTCTGTACAGACCCCATTTTCTCGAGAAAAAAGGAGCTAATTAAGGCTAGCAAAATAGTTCATTTTGTTTCTCACAGCCGGTCAGCCAACCACACGTTTGAAATGTTGGTGTGTTCAAATGTCTTGTATATTCCCTATTTTTTCAATGTGGGTGCTTTCAACTTTTATATCAGGACAAAAGACGTGGTCATGAGCTCATCTACAGCACTAAACATATCGTCACATCAACCACGTAAAATCAAATTATGAAATCCTACTGAATCTGTTCTAGTCAGATGTAATATTCTGCACACATTGACGAGCTCTCATCATCTGTTTGCAGACTTTGTCTGCACGTCATCATCTGCTGTTGGTTGAGGTGTGACCTCTTTGAAAGCAACGAAGACAATCACAATTGAACTGCTTCCCGTTCTATATTTAGATAGCGCGTCTCGATCAACAATTGCAGATTATGCCAATGAGACAAATAAACGAGCGCACGTATTTCTAGAATTACATTGTAAAAAGAAGGCAAGGCACTATGACTATCGGGAATGCCGAGATTGGCGAGGGCGTGCGCTTACTGCCTCACACGCACAGCCACACAGCTCTCTTTAAACATCAATTCTCTGTCTGAACACATGACTAGTGTGTTTGCTTGATTGTTCGAAGAAACAGCTGTAATTCGAGCACGAGTGGCAAAACTATTCACTCTGAGCGTCTGATTTTGAGACGGAAAGCTGTGCACAGCTATCACGAGAAGCTATCAAATCTTAATGAAATCTAATGAATGATGACACTCTTCATTTTTATAAATGTCCATAAATTATTTTGAATATGCGCCGAAAGCTTCGCATGCACGGAGAAGACGCCACTGAGAACAAATCATAGTTTATGAATCGTAGAATAACGCTATAATAAAAATATCAAATCATAAAATGTCATTTCACTTTTTGATGGCTATTTGATTAGATATTTACCGATTTCTTTGTATCGATAAACTAGACAGATTTGGCTAATTCCACTCAGTCTTGCTGTTTTAACCCTTTGGGGTTTTGTGGTATAAATATGCACCACATAAGTAAACCCATCTTTATGTAATTGTAATGATAACATTTAACAAAATCTATCTATATATCGTACAAACACAATCTAAAAAATATATTTAAAGTGATATTTCATTCCAAATGATATATTTAATGTTTGTTTGTCTTCGTAATAGATGATGATCTTTCGAAATCAATTTCAATTTCGACACCTGTTGATTCAGAGTGATATTTTCGGACAAGTAAGTGATTCAACATTACTCTTTCTACGTATTATCCGAGTATATTACAGTACTTTCTAAATACATATATCAGCAATCGTATATGATCAACTGATTTAGCGTAATTGAATGAAAAAAACAGGTGGTACAAAAATACACCACAAAACGGAAAGAGAATTTTACATTGCAATAAAGTAAAATTCATATCTTGCTAATAGTCAGGGATAAGACACAGGTTTACTAACTGTAAAACCTACAGAGTAATAAAGAACAATATTATCAATATCAAACAGATTCTGCATCGAGTAAAAATATTAAATTTCTGAATAATGGAACTAAAATCATTTTGAAGTCTGCAAAAATAGAGAGTTCAGCAGCGGGATTCGAACCCGCTAATTTTACTTGTGCTGTGTCGGTGTTATCCACTACACCACTGGAACACGCATGTAACTGATTGAGCACGCGGTTTATATTACGGCTTATCAGTTACTTATCAGTGTCTCAAGTAGTAGGAATTTTACATAAAATCGGATTTAGTACAAAATTTACATTTCATGAAGATCCATGTATTGTTTGGTCAGACCTACTGATTTTTTATAGTTACTGTTTCTAAACATACTCGCATACAGTGCTATAAGCGTGCATGTGTAGCCTGCATACAATGCATATTAGAGAATAAACATTATGCTTTTTTTCAGGAATGTCAAGGGCGAATGTGAGAGTCGTTCATTCAAGGAGGGGAGCTGCTCAAGCTGCAATTGCCCTGCTATATGCTGACAATAGTGACGAGGAAATTGAACCATTAGACGATGAAGACGAATCTTTCATCACTGATGACCAGACAGTCGAGGCTGATGAAACAATTATTGGCAATGAAGAAAGTGAAGACGAAGATGAACTAGAAGGCGAAACAACGAACACCACAAGCTTGAATTGGACTCAAATATATAAGATGAAATCAGTTGAAGTAACGAATCCTATTTCTTTCGGCAGCGTAAAAATCGATTCTGAGCTAAGTGAAGCTGCAACACCTTACGAAGTGTTTGAGAAAACGTTTCAGGTTCAAAAATTGATAGAAGAAGTAATCCTACCCCAGTCCGTTTTATATGCCAACAGAAAAGGAGTTGACCTGAATACCAATACTGAAGAAATGAAGGCGCTACTTGGCCTCCATATACTGATGGGATATAATAAATTGCCTGAGTTGAGAGACTATTGGAAGCAAGATGACGATCTTCATGTCAGCAAAGTTTCCCAAACCATGACCAGCAGAAGATTTGAGATCCTGAGAGCTCATTTGCACTTCAATGACAATGAAGCAGAACATTCTGGAAGGTCCTGGAAAATTCAGCCAGTCCTGGATCATGCCAACATGGTTTTTCAAGATGCTTATGAATACGAAGAAGAGCTTTCGATAGATGAGCATATGGTGAAATTCAAGGGAAACAATTCCAACAAACAATACATGAGAGGAAAACCGACTCCATGGGGTTTCAAAGAGTGGATTCTGGCGGCAGCTAAATCTGGTTATGCTTATCAGATACATCTGTATACTGGAAAGGATACAGGAAACTCCAATCTTGGCTTGGGAGAACAGGTCGTTACGAAGCTGAGCCAGTGTGTGGAAGGAACTGGATGTGTGATTGGAATGGATAACTTTTTCACTTCCATCAATCTTCTTGAAGACCTCCATGCAAAAGGAATCAAAGCTATTGGAACAATTCGTTCTCATCGGAAGGGCCTGCCTCCAAAAGCAAAAGAAGTAAAGAAGATGAAAGAAGGAGAAACTCACTCTTTTGTCTCGCAGAATGAAAAGGTTTCCGTGTGCCTATGGATGGACAAGCGACCAGTCCTAATCGCGTCTAACTTCGTTGATCCCTCACAGACAACAGTTGTTGAAAGAAGGAGACGAGGGCAACCTGGAAAACAGCCGAAGACCATCCCATCTGTTGTCGTGCAATACAATTCAGCGATGCAGGGTGTTGATTTGTGCGATCAAAAGAAAGTTTCGTACGAGATCGGCCACAGATCCCCAAAGAAGTACTACCTTCGTCTATTCTTCGATCTTTTGGACATGGCTATCAACAATGCATATGTTGTCTACTGCTCTAGGAAACTGGGAAAGATGTCATCGTACGAATTTCGACGATCAGTGGCAAACAGCATGATTCGTGGATTCTCAAGTAGAGAAAGAGAGCCAAGATGTGCACCTCCTGCCAAGAGATTACGTGTTCGAAGTTCAAATACACCTCTACATCTCCCAAGAGTTGCCGCGGACAGAAAACGTTGCAAACATTGCAGCTCCCGATTGGTGGACAACAGGAGTAACATTCAGTGCACAGATTGTGATGTTGCGCTCTGTCTGAATAGTTCTCGAAATTGCTTTCGGGACTATCATTCATGACGTTACAAATCTAAGGAGATCTTTCGTAACTCAATTTTATGCTTCTCCATGTGAACGATGAGCTCTGTTTATCGTGAATAAAGTCATTCGGAATAGCGGATGTTTTACTCAATTTCATGTCTAAATTCAATAAGTCTTATTTCAAAGTGTAATCCGTTTTGTGGTACATTTTTGTACCACATCAAAAAATCAATATGTCAACGCTTTATATTAGATATTTTCTAATATATTCACTAATTTACCATATTTAAGCAAGATAACATTGATTTATTTATGCTTCTTAGGTTAGTTACCTTATAAACCTCAAAGGGTTAATTTTCTCTTCTCCTTGCATTTCTCTCTGATATTTACACCTTCCGCAACTTTTCGTGGCATTATTATGGTACATCATTGTCACATTCATAATATATTTGAGAATTAATCCATTATGTTGTTCTTTACACTGTCTCCGTAATAAACGTGTTTCCAGCTTTCCTATGAAGCATTTCATTAAGCAAAGAAGAATCCAATCATTTCTGAGTCTTCATCGATGGTATGATAATATTGAAAAATAGTATGCATTTTATTTGCGCGATATATATAATGTACGTTCATAGGTAAAACCAATAAAGTTTTCGCATGTTTTGCAATATTGAACATCACTTGAAAAATATGCAGAGATTAAAGTTCATTATAAATCACTAAAATGAATCAAATTTTCCATGATTGTCATTTTAGGCTTTGCAGTAATAGGTCGTCAGAAAAAGAACACAGAGGTATCAGAGGTAAAGAGGTATCAATAGAGTTAAAGTTTTCATAAGAAATTCACAATTGTGTTGTCGCCATTTTTTTCTTTTATTCACTATCATCGGTATCAACTTAACCACAAATTCGATACAGATTCTATATGACTTTTGTATGTAGTCTCGGTATTCATATAGAGAACTCTAGGCATGTTTACAGGTATGCAGATACTCTCGACATGTACATGCAGAAAATGACCGCTGGTGAAGTTTATGCAGAATATGCTCATACTACTTACAAATGTCACATGCAGAGATGGCAGTAGTGTTTTCAATAATCACATTCGAAGACAAGACGCATCTAGTAGACTGCGAAATTGTTGAATTGTTGCGAATGAATTGCCATCAACATCAAAAGCTACTTAGCTAGCCTCAGCAGCGATTGTTTTATTGGCGTATGGATAAAGTGTTTACTACATCAGCTTATCTATCTGTTTTTGAACATCAGGTGGCGGTTGGCGTTGAGCAATACATAAAGATTAAAACACTCTGAATTAAGCAAACTTAAAAGTAAATGGAAAGTAGAGTATGTATCTAATGATTTGCAAATATTTGTTGTTCTTTCCATAAGTTCCTTAATTGAAAGTATGGTCTTTTCTTCCCACCAGGAAGTGAAATCATTTAAACCATAATTTGTGGCTCAATTTAATTTAGAGGCATTAGGTCTACTCTCCAAACCTTAAACAAGCAGTGAGTTCTAATTATCACAATAGTTGGAAGAAGCGATAATCATGAACAGCCGGCCACATATTAGTCGCATTAATCAATTATTAATCATTAATTAATGTCACATATCACCCGTGTTGAATGTGACCGATTTGGTCACATAATGTCACATATCACCCGTGTTGAATGTGACCGATTTGGTCACATAAAGTCACATATCTACCGAGCTGAATGTGACCGATTTGTTCACATAAAGTCACATATCTACCGAGCTGAATGTGACCGATTTGGGCACATTTGGTCACATATCATCCGTGTTGAATGTGACCAATTTGTTCACATAAAGTCACGTATCTACCGAGCTGAATGTGACCGATTTGGGCACATTTGGTCACATATCATCCGTGTTGAATGTGACCAATTTGTTCACATAAAGTCACGTATCTACCGAGCTGAATGTGACCGATTTGGGCACATTTGGTCACATAAAGGCAGTGGCAAACGTCACATGTGTTATGCACATAACCTGTTGAGCCCCAATGGCGAGCACTGCCCGTCATGAGATAGTTTCTACAACTGACTGGTTTCTGATTCTGTACATGACCGTAACTGCCAATGACGGGCACTGCCCGTCATGATCAGCATTGTCGCATCTGCCCAGTTCTTTCCGTTGTTTTCTACAAAATTATTTCAGTTGTGAAATCGTTTCATCATTTCATTGATTCTGTAGTGAAAATGAATTTATAAAATGACCAATATACGTATATGACCAAGAGTACGTACATGTATATTCCTTCTAATGAGATATGGATCGACGAGAGTCTTTTACTTTATAAGGGCCGACTTCAGTTCCGAAGGTATATTCCCTCAAAACGTGCATGGTATGGGATTCTATCCTATTGCTTGTGTGAAAGCAGCACCGGCTACACTTGGAATATTCATATCGCAGCAGGAAGAACAGAGAATGACCGCTTTATGTCAGACTTTCCGGAGCAGGTCAAAGGATTCCCATTCAGTGAAAAGATTGTGGTTGCACTTCTGTCTTCATTGATTGATAAAGGATATCATTTATTTGTGGATAATTTCTTCTCCAGCGTTCGCCTTGCTCATTTTCTCTATGAAAGGAGAACGTTGGTCACGGAAGAATTGGAGAACGGAAGAATTGGTCACGAAACGTTGGAGAATTCGGCCACATCGCGGAGTTCCTAATGTTCTGAAAGAACACGTTGTTCCTATAAAGTCTCATGCATTTGCCCGAAAGTCAGAGGTCCTTATCGTTAAGTGCGTCGACCGAAAGTCCTCCGGTATCAAAACTCTTTACGTCATTGATACAGCACATCAGTCTGGGACAGATGTGCACCAGCGAATCCTACGTGGTGGAGTTACAGAAGATGTGGAGGAATCGTGGTCTGTCCTCTCCTACAACAAAGGGATGGGAGGTGTGGACTCCCGAGACGGAAGTCTTCATCCTTACAACTTCTCAAGGAAATCTTTAAAGTGGTTTACTAAGCTGTCCCTCCACCTTTGCCACGTACTTCTAAGGAATTTATGGATTGTATACCAGAAGTCTGGAAGGGATATGGATTTTTTGTCTTATCAAGAGAGGGCAGTCAACCACCTAGTTTTGACTACAGGCATTGGAAGAAGGGCAAGTTCAAATGGAGGACGTCCTGCAGTCATAACCGTCTTAAAGCAATCGCATGCCTCGAAGCGGTTGTTGCCTAGACCAAATAGGCCACGTCCTTCGAAGCGATGTAAAGTCTGCTTCCAGAAAGGAGTGAGAAAGGAAACAGTTTTCATTTGTCCAGAATGCCCTTCAACTCCGGGACTTTGTGTGGACCCATGTTTTGGAAAATTTCACTCTTAATACAAGTGGACAGCTGTTGCTGAGTTGTTTCTTGTTTTAGTTATACGAAATGAACATGCGTTTCTATTTGTGTTCGTTTTTGCTTTTTGCTATAGAAGGTTATGAAATTTTACTTGTTCTTTGGATATCTCAGAAAATAAGTACTGTACAATAAAGAATTCGCACTTTGAAAACTGCAGATTGTTTCATAAAAAATGGATCACCCTTAAACATCGCCTTAACTTCAACTTTGTCTAACTCCGCCAAACTTGAACGAATTTCTCTGAAATTTGGAAGATATGTTAGTTGTGCTTACTAATATCATTGTTGGAAATTTCAAGCATGAATATTGAGTTTTTTTCCTGTTATAGATAAAAAAGTAGTAGATAATTTGATCTTCTTTTAGCAATGTTACACAAAATCATACCTCACTCTTATAAAATTACATTTGCTTCCTTTGTTATGTAATATGCTGTTCTGCAAGCAAAAAGCTATCAAGCAAAACAAAAATAAAGAAAATCGGTCAATCAGAGCCAGTATAGCATCATTATTTATCAACAATAATGTAACTGCTACATGTGATTAACTGGACTTCATGTTCCATACCTTCCTGACTTCGTTGCGGTGGTGTTGGCAGCACTCCTGATTGCTTTCAGCTAGAAATCTATCTCTTACCGGTTGAAAACAATACAAAACACAAATGAACAATAACGAGATCGTATTCACAAAAAGGCAAAGTGTCAGCCTTGCTAGAACTAGGGTTTTCTTTGCGAGCTACAAGCAAGCGACTAAACGTCCCTTACACAAATGTGCATCGATGGCATGATGATGATTTTCGACTCTGTCGTAAAGAGGGCTCTGGCCGTCCACGCAAAACATCCGAACGTGGAGACCGCCTAATTTTGAGATTTGTTAAAGTTGATCCAAGTCTCTCGTTAACTGAGATGACTGCACTAGACTCGTCTATTTCTAAGTCCACTATTCGTAGAGGACTTATTGAGTCGAATTTCAAGAGCTGTAAGAGGCCCTCTCAGATCGAATTATCAGATCAGCATACAAAAAGACGTCTCAGATGGGCAATGAGTCATTGTCACTGGCGAAATCAATGGGATCGGGTTGTCTGGTCTGATGAGGCATCAGTCCGTCTGAAGGATAGTGATGGTCGATTGAGATTATGGATGAAATCTGATCAGGAAATTCCGAGACATTTACATCGTCCGCGGGTACAAGGTGGTGCGACTCTACTGATTTGGGCTGGCATTTGGACCAATGGCCGCTCTGAACTTCACATACAGCAAGGAACCATGAATTCTGAACACTATGTGAATGTTTTACGAATAAACATTAGCTAAATGACAGATCAACTTGGTGATCCATCGACTTGGTTATTTATGGATGATAATGCTACGTGTCACAGGAGTAGTAGAGCCAACTTATGCAAGTCTCAATTAGGGCTTAGGACATTATCTTGGCCAGCTCGTTCTCCTGATCTGAATCCCATAGAAAATGTATGGAGTATTCTAAAACGTAACGTTCGTCGTAACGCCACAAAATATTAGCTTCTTAAGAACCGTTACTGTATCATAGCTTATCAGATTATATAAGGACATTTAGATATATTAAGGACATGAAATAACATAAAAAATGCTTTCTGTATCATACTTATGTTTTATTTAGTCAAATTTTAGGATGATCCACTTTTTATGAAACGGACTGTATGAAGTTGAGAACTGGTAAATGCGTGTATTGACAACTTGATTCAATATTTCAAAGAAAGAGTGCCTATTTTTAGTCAATCAAGAAATAAAATATTTAGAGCAGTGTAAACATAGAATTCACAATAGTTAGCGACATGTAGCTCACTTCTTTTCTGGTCAGTTGGGCTATTTTATCAAAAGTTTCTATTTCTCAATTGAACTTTGAAAGTTATAATGGAGTTTATCACAAATTTCTTTTATATGTAAATGTTTCTTTTTTAATGATTTTGGTTTCTAGATATTAAATATTTATCTAGGATTGTTGATAATAATAAAAAGACCTGAACTTGTTAAGGCGGTAGCGACTACTGGAATTGCAAAAATTCCAAAAGATATAACAATTGTTGACCTGAACTTACTGTTAAGAATATTCCATTACCTTGCTTTATATTTTTCATTTTAACCCTTCTCTTTCTTAATTTATTATATTGTTCTAATTTTTAATAGTTAATAATAATGTTTTATAGTTAATAATAATTTTAATTGAAATTCGTCATCTTTCGTATATCTTAATATATCGATATGTTTTTCTAGGTTTATTTCAGACATAAGTTCTTCTTGAGTTTTGACCAGTCATTACTGTTACAACGAATTATAGAAGGATGTAATTAGGAAGTAGCGCCTTCATTTAGCTCTGCTATTTTTTTATTCTCTTCCATTTTTAGTATTAGATATGTACACTTTGTCGTATCCGTGTAATAAAATTCTAAACTAAAAATAGTTTAATGAATTCCCTATCGCATTAATAGAATGACCTTGAACGCTAATGGAAATTTACACCAAAACCGCCGTTCGTGTCAGAAAAGTTGTCGAAGTTTTGTCAATATAGTTGTCGACATGGTTCGACAATTGGCTTATTTTCCATTCATACGCTATTGTTTTGAATGGTTGTTAACAACAAAAAGCACTCCCAAGGTCCCCAGTTTTAAGGAAAACTGAAGGTTACAATAGCGATTGCGATATCTCCTTTTACCGCAGATGAATTCAAATCTTTATTATTTTCAATGATATTAACGATACTTCCAATAGCAGAAAATATACCACCTCCTTCTTTTTGGATTGTCTCCGTTGTATTAGAATGGTAAACAGGTTTCATGAATTGTTCGTTTGCAATTTTTTGATTCGATGTTAATTGTTTAAGAATGTGTTTATAGGCACACATATTTTATGTGTTCACAGGCATTTTATAAGTTTTAATTTAAGTTTCAGTTCTTATTTGAATTTGATTTACATGTAGTCTACATATTTTAGCTTTAGGTTTAACTTTACCATTATGTAGAAATAGGAGTTGCATTGATGATGTACTGTATGATTGTATTAATCGTAAAAGGAACCCTTCAACAATTGATCAATGCTGTAGCTGTAAATTGATGGTTGCATATCATTAAATTTCATATGTCGTGGTGTAGACATTCGACGAAGGATAATCAAGCAACATAAATGATCAATTTGACTCAATGCGGCCGCTCAATAACTAGTAGATGAAAAGAAAATGAAGAGCTGGCCAATGAGATGTTCAGAAATCAATACACAACAAATATATTCCACAAAGTTCCTGTCTTTGTGAAGAATGTGAAAATTCATCTTTACTTTCCAAAGGAATCAACAAGTGTCTTTCTGGTTGCAATTTTCCAACTTCGTCTAATAACATAGTGGAGCAGTTTTCATGTGACAGTTCGTCCGAAAAGTGTATGATGGGACATTGCAGCGATTGCAACGGGAACAGCTGTTTTGATGTATTTTTCGAAGATTATGTGATGTTTGATGAAGTGTCATACTACAAATGGCAGAGAGTCGATGAGAAGATACAGAAGATCTTGATCAGCCAAGATCTGCAGGACTTAATTGACACTGTCAATGCTACTGTGTCTTCACTGAAGAAACACATTGTTGCGGCCCGCTAATTACTTCTAGAGCAAAACACCAAGCTCACAGTATGCCTTTAATGAAACTGAAACTAACAAGCGTGGTCATTCAGTATAACTCATTATAGGGAAGCGTCTGACACAGGTTGTTTTCATTCATTGGCCGATGCAGTGACCACAGCCTATTGTCCGGCTCCCACGACAGCGCGCACGCGGTCATTCATCAGAATCCCGCTGCGCGACATCTCTCCCTTCCACCGAAGGATCCACGTCCGGATACCGATGCACCGGTCTTCGTTGTCGCTGAGGTCGTCCTTCATCTCTTGCCACTAGCTGTGCGTCGTGGGCAGTCACCGAGCGCCCATCAGTATGGGCAACAAGAGAAGTGTTGCTTCCTTGTCTAAAAAGGAATTTCACGGGAAACACTGATGACTTTGGATGGGGCTTATACAATAATTCCTGCATAGGTTGGAAGTGTGAGAGGATTGGGCATCTCACAGAATGCCCGAGCAGAGTCTCTGATGGTGTTTTTCCATCTCTCATGGCAGTGTTCCGATGCACAAATAAAAGGCGATGAATAAAAGCAGTAACTGATTTCTTAGCAGGATTGAAGCACTTTAGTCCATCCTTTACTGTTCTGACCATTCGTTCGGCTAGACCGTTAGACTGCGGCCTGAACTCCGGGGAATGCATGAGCTGGCATCCTATGGAGTTAAGCCAAGATCCCAATTCGATTTTGGAGAACTCGGGAGCATTGTCGCACACCAGGGTTCTCGGTACCCCAAATCGGGCGAACATCGCTCTGAGATATTCTATCACCGTTGTAGTGCGACGGTCGTTGCATATGGATGCTTCCAGCCACCCACTGGTGGAGTCTGCGACAATCAAAATGTTACCAGCAACTCGATGCTGCGCCCAGTCCATGTGTAGGCGGGTCCATGGTTCTTCACATTTTGGCCATTTGTGGGTTGTATCTGGCGCACCAAATCTTGCTCTTCGACACTCATTACATCCCCTGACAAATGCCTCGACTTGAGATCGCATGCCGGGCCAAAAAAATTCTTGCTTGATGAGCCGCAGAGTTGACTCGACTCCATTGTGAGTCTGGTGGGCTATATCAAATATTCGTCGGTAGAGTGTATGCGGGGGGACTACCTTTGAGCCAAGTCGTATTATACCGTCGTCCATGGTCAGTTGCCAGGCCATTCGCTTGAATGGACTTTCCCATTTTGACACGTTACCCCATGCCCCACTGACCATCCGCCGGGCGAGGTCAGTCAAATGCCTGTCATTAGCGCTCTCTCGCCTCAGTTCACTTATCGGTATGCATGGGGTGCTAAAGTGCGCGGTGAGGAGCGTGATCGAATCAAAACAGCTAACTCTCGACAACGCGTCTGCTACCGCATTATTTCTACCTTTTATGTGCTTTATTTCATAATCATATCGCGACATCTTTAAGGAAAATCTCATTAATCTCGGAGATATATCAGTTTTCATGGCTTGATCGGGACCAAGAATATAGATTAACGGCTGGTGGTCAGTTTCAACTAAAAATTTCTTACCCAGGAGAAAGTTTTCTAACCGCTTACAAGCCCACAAGACTGCTATCGCTTCGCGCTCTATGTTACTGTATCTGGTCTCGGCTGGCGTTAATTTCCGTGATACATATAATATTGGATGACTCTCTTGGGTCATGACTGCTCCTATTGCCTTGCATGAGGCATCTACGGTGACAACTGTAGACTTAGATAAAGAAAATGGCTGGAGAACCGGGCTCGATGTCAATTTTTGTTTTAACGATTTGAAATGTAAGTCGCATTCGTCTGACCAACTAAAGTCTTTGTCATCCTGTTTAGCAGCGTCATACAGGGGGCGCACAAATCAGAAAATCCCCGAATAAATCGACCATAGTATGTCGCCAGGCCTAAGAAGCTAGTCAACTCTTGAGGTGAGGTGGGAACTCCCGCGTCTGCTATTTTTGTTGTCAAGGAAGAATCAGGGCTTATACCCGAACCACTAAATACAAATCCCAGAAATGCTAGTGAATCAGTCGATGAGACACATTTCTCTTTATTCACAGTTACCGAGTACTCACGTAATCGTCTATACAACTGACCTGATCTCGTTTTTAGCTGTCTATCGGATTCTGCGCAAATCATGACGTCATCTTGATAAACGATCACTCCTGGAATTCCTTTCAGGACTTGCTCCATACATTTTTGAAAAATTGCACTGGAGTTTTTCATGCCCATTTGCAGCCTATTTACACGGAATAATCCCTTGTGTGTGTTTATTACTGATACTTCTTTCGATATTTCATCCAACTCTATCTGCGAATAGGCTGACTTAAGGTCTACTTTGGCGAATTTAGATGATTTCCCTATTCGCGCAAATATTTCCTCGACGGTTGGTAACGGATATGCATCAGATTCAATGTTTGGATTGAGAGTGGCTTTGAAATCAATGCACATCCTATACTTGCCGTTCGCTTTCTTGACCCATACGACAGGCTCGCGCACGCTGAATGAGATACTGGTGTTATGATACCTTGTTTCTCCAGAATTGATAATTCTTCATCCAACTGATCTTTTAAATTGAGCGACACCTGACGCGCCTTAAAGAATTTCAAGGGCCGACTTTCATCCACAAGCCTTATACTAGCACAAAAGCCTTTGATGGTTGGTAGCAACTCATCCGTCTCAACTGAGAGCGTGCAGACATTAGATTTATCTGCGTCAATGAGGTCTCTTCCGATTAATCCGTACTCATGCTTTGAGTCCACTACTATGAATTTTGCATTTAATATGACTTCATCCCTCAGAACCTGAGTATTAAGACACCCAAAAGTCTTCATATGTGAATCGTCATAATTAGTAGGAACCAGCGTGGTGATTTCCAGTGCGGGACATCCAATATGTTCCCATTGTCTTTTAGACATTATAGAGACTGCTGCTCCTGTGTCTACCTGAAAGCTCAGCGGTGAGCCAGCCACAATCAAAGTCTGAGTTATGGCTTCCGTACTCTGGGCTCCTACAGCAAATATATCGACACCCTGCGCTTCGCAATGGTGTATTTGACCGTTGTCCTGTCTTTGAAGATTTGAAACTCCTGCATTTTGATCTAATTTTCTCTGACAGCATTTAGCAAAGTGATTTTGCATTCCACACTTAAGACACCTTTTCCTAAATGCTGGACACTCACGGGGTCTGTGGTAGGTCCCACACTTTCCACATGAATCTGAAGTGAACTTGTTTTGATCTCTGACACGTGTCCGTGACCTATTCTGCACATAGAAATTTTACACTCTGTGGCTTTCGTCTAAATCAGGAGATCTGAGATGAGAAACGTTGTTTTGGGAATAGCTGACTGCCCTAAAATTGCCCTGAACGAAGAAGTTATCAACGTCTGTGGATTTGCCAGTGTCGCCCTTTTCATGAACAAAGCTATTCAGCTGAGTGATTAACTGACAGAAATCGATTATCTCAGAGGTAGCTAACGCTGGAAAACTTTGCAATTTTTCTAATATTTTTAACTTCAATTCATTGTCTTTTAATCCTGCAATAAAGCGTAATTTGATCAATTCGTCGTTAGGACCTCCGAGTTTTAATTTGTCCCACTGGCAGTGCTGTGCCGCGTCATTTAATCTGGAGAGGAAGTCAACTTCAGTCTCCTCATTTTGTTGAGAGATTTGTAAAAAAATTGTACGATCGGCTATCAAGAGTCTTTTCCTTGGTTCTATATAATCCACTAAGGCTGACTTTATGTCGGAAAACAGTGCTGTCTCAATGTTGTGACCAGGTAGCATGGATATTAATTTTGATAATGCCTTCGGCCCGCATCTTTCTAGAAATCTATCAGTTTTCGGTGACGTAGTGGTTTTGTCCTTATTGTCTTCTATGCCCTTGGTTCTGCAATGAGCTTCGAAAGCGATCAACCAGCAGTGACAGTCTTCTGCGCTGTCGAGCGGCAAGAAATCGGATTTGTTTGACATCGCGAATCTATCCTTATGTTTAATTGTGCAACAAACTGAACTACGAACTGAGAGCGAGAGACTACTGTGACGACAAATCAATGAATCCACGCGGCGAAACACCAGCGACCCATGAGATAACTTACCAAAAATTGAGTTCGGTCCAAACAAGTGAGAGGATAACCGCTGACCTGACTGACGGGGGCGTATTGGTCGATAGTCACTTCTGACACCACTGTTGCGGCCCGCTAATTACTTCTAGAGCAAAACACCAAGCTCACAGTATGCCTTTAATGAAACTGAAACTAACAAGCGTGGTCATTCAGTATAACTCATTATGGGGAAGCGTCTGACACAGGTTGTTTTCATTCATTGGCCGATGCAGTGACCACAGCCTATTGTCCGGCTCCCACGACAGCGCGCACGCGGTCATTCATCAGAATCCCGCTGCGCGACATACATCTTTCGAAAGCGATGTCAAGCGTCTTCACTATACAAAATGAAATTAAATTTGTTGAATCACGAGATCTTAATTCAGTGAAAGCTTAATCTACAGTGAAAGCCATAAATGTGCATACTTTGGACACACATGCTTCAGCATATTTACGGCTTGTACTTATTATAGAGAGTGTGATGAAATCAAGCAAGTGCCATTGACAGTCATCAGTGAGACAACCGATCACTCCAGAATCGCAGCCTACAATCAGAGCTGAAAAAATTCCACTGAAATTTTTTAATTCCAATTCCAATTCCAGAGCAGAAATTTCAATTCCAACTCCAATTCCAATTCCAGTCGAAACAGTTCAATTCCAATTCCAATTCCATAATAAGATTCAATTCCGATAATTTCATGTCGCGTATAGTGTATTATGCTAATGTATCTAACATTTGTTCGTTTCAATCTAACCCATGTGCCCTGATCCTATCCTTGTTGTTCCTGCGTGCCGTTCTATGCGTCGTTCATATGTGCGTTCTCATGTTCATAGTTCATATTTCTTGTGTACATGTATATGTGTAACCGGTCAGTCTACGCCATTTTCGTTTCGTAAACGAGATATTCAATTTTTCGTGAACAAAGAAAGAAGAGAAAATTAACGGTCAGCAAAGAATCAAACGCTGAGAGAGAGAGATGAGATGCGAATAAATCGATTAATAAACTGACAGAAGAAAGAAATTCAATGTGGCAATAACGTGATTGTTGATGACAGAAAAAACGACGATAGAAAAGATATCATAAAAACTGATTAATGGTCCATGTTCAAAAAGGAGATTATAAAATCCGTGATAAGAACGAAATGAAGTCGGGTCGAAAGCTAGCGGGCAGAGATTAAAGGAATCTCTTTCAATTTTTAAAAGAAAGTGGATTTATCGTCAAGTCTCAAAAATTGGTATAAATTAGAAACGATGAGAAATTGACACAATCACAACTACCAACAACAACACATACAACATCTTCAGCAGCTGTTAGAAGAACTCCGGGCTCTCGCGGTGCAACTTAACTACAGAAATAACAACAACAACTGCCCGCCAGCGAACAACAACACAGCAGCGTATACAGCAGGGGTGCGCAACTTTCTACAGTTTTCGGCCGTCATTTCGAAGGCCGAAAGAATCACGGTCGCACTTAATATGTGTGCAGACAACTAGGTCAATAGCCAATCCTTTTTATATTGCACCACTCAAATTAGCTTTCCATGATGAATGACGCAGTGAAAATCGCATAAAGGCCTACTTATACTTATAAAGGCAAGTTAACCGATGTACGACCGACGGTCATTTTTGACCCGAAATGATTTTAAGCTTAAGGTGTTATCACTTCAAAAGTTGAAAGCATGTTTTTGTAGGGGCAACCGAAGGAGAAAACACTTTAATAAGCTACTATAATAATTCATAAAGGAATCACGAGCAGGTCTATTCTAGGCATTCATATATAGGCCTACGCATTTCTAGAACCCCGCATATAAGCCTGCCTACCTGGCGTTATTATTGAAGTTATAAAGTATCTTATTATTGCTAATCATACAGTTCTTTCGCAACCCAAAACGTAAGCCTTAAATTTAATGATAAATGCGAAATATAACACAGCTGAAATTTGTACACATTTTATTTATGAAAATACACAAAATCTAAATAGGTAGAAATACAATATCTCGTGAAAAATCTACTATATCAGTGTAAGACTCAGTGACTAACTTGCTGTTGTCCGTCGTTGACCAAGCTTCGAAAATCAGGCACTTGAGAGGATGTCATCAAACGTAAACTATTCTCGAGATTATTTTTTTGTCAAGCGCGTCCAGTAATTGTTCTTTATGAAATTTAATTTATAGAACGCTGCCTCGCAGGCGTATATGCTTCCAAATAGAACTAAAACGTTTTAGGACAACTCTCACAATCATTGATATTACACACCTGATTTCCATATTTCATGTAAAATACCATCACTTTTGAACTGCTTCACAAGACAATCATTCGCCTTCAACTCGATCACTTCCATTTAAAGTTCGAATTCAGCCTCTTCTATCTGGATCAGGTGTGGCGAGGCAGTGAACTTTATTTTAGGAGCAAGTGCGTTGAAGTCGTTGAACCGCGCACTAAATTCGTGGTTGAGCGCATCAAAGACTGTGGCAATGTGACAGAAAGGAACTTCTTCAGGTGAAGGAACAGTTAGAAGATGACCAGTGTGCTATGACGATTGTTTTTCGATTGCCTTGAACTCCAGAAATATTTGCAATATGCATGCACAATATTCTTTTTTATTTGCTTCTCATTGTCACGGCCGCACTTTGCCTCTGCTACGGCCGCAGGTTGCGCATCCCTGGTATACAGCAACACATCAGCGAGCGCAGTTGAAGATTGACGGTACAAGTGACACTGATATTCATGATATTTATGATATTATTTTGGTATAAATGAGTCCGATCGAATTGAAGTGAAGTCAACATTAAGAAGTGAACTGTAGGTTTAAAGTTTTTCTTTTATCGTTGCGTATCGTATCTATATAACAATAGTCTTAAAAATTAATGTTGTTAATTGTTGTGATTGGACGTTGCGATTTCAATTTTTGTACAAATAGATTTATCACAGGTCTATCGAAAAAGTGGAATTGAGGTTTATCAAGGTCAATTCCAATTCCAGTAGATTTGAATATCGTCAATTCCAATTCCAATTCCAATTCCAATTCCGACGAAAAATGGAATTAATTCCGGATCGGAATTAATTCCAATTCCGACTTTTCCAACTCTGCCTACAATTGTGTGGTGAAGGCAATTGTGACAGTTGAGCAAAAACTTCAACCGAGGCGTACGCAAAGCATATTTGTTTGGAGTGATGGCATGGCTGCACAGTTTCGGTCCAGATATGTTTTCATGCTAGTGTTGAAATATGATCACAAAAAGCACCTTCAGTGGCACTACAATGAGGCTCATAACGGGAAAGGTCCCATGGACGGAGTGGGCGGCACGATTAAGAATACCTTATATCGGCATCGTTTTGTCAAACTATCCTATCTCAAACCAAAAATTTTCCATCGTCCTTGTTTCAACTCAGCAGCACAGTATTACTGAATAGGAAACGGTTATTCGGAATGCTACAAGGAAGGTGAGAGTCTGTGAGCTAATCAAAACGTCAACCGAAGTTTTGTTTAATGCAAGTTGGACTGCTTGTTTGTATCTGCATCACCTTCGACAAGGAACACCTGTTGCAGCTCGCTGTATGCTGGAAGCTTTCACTCAGTAAGTTAACGAATCATGCTGATTGTACCAAGTGGAATGATGGATTTAATTATAAAGTGGGCTTATGATGCAACAATGCACCCATTAGAGAACAAAAGAACTGCTTGCAAAATAAAATTTAGGCTTATGTCTATACGTGCAAGCTAAGAGGGCTATGCGAATTGTATCAAAGAAAGTGATAACATGTACAAATTGTACATGTACATGCATATCGTAGTAAATGAGATGTAGTAGAAGCAAGTATAGTGTAAATTACATCTATTTGTACTGTTTCGCAATTAGTAGACTTCAACACCAGCTACTGCAGCTACATACAGTAAATTACAGTAACAGCAATTCATAAAAACCAAATTTGATTTTCACAACAATACAAACGCCTCCTCACACCCCCCTTCGCAATTTTTTTTCGAATTTAGACACGTAGAAAAATTCAGCATACGGCATCGAGCATGTACAGACTGCATCACACGCATGTGAACAAATATTTCAAAATCTTCAGTGTCTGTCCTTAGTGTACATGATGTATTGTTCTGATTAGTGCTGTTGACTGCACACTAAGTCTATACATGTACTGTATGCTGTACATGCATACCGGTACTGAGTCTATATACCGTACATACTGCATACTGAGTCTACATGCTGCATACTACTACAGTCCACATACTGAAGATTCACCTACTTCATATTTATAGTACCGATATCCTTATTATTGCTTAATATTTAGATTTTCTATTTCCTTTTCAGATGCCAAAGCGAAGGAGAACCCGATTAGGTCTATCTGCTCAGCAAGTACTCGACAGGATTGTGTCGGACGTGTCTGACAGTGACATCGACGCTGCTGAAGATGATCTGCCAGCAATTTCTTCAACCTCAATGGTGTCCATGGATGAGTTGCCGGAGTCTCAGGAGCAGCACGTGCTATTGGAAAAGCCTAAGCCTGCTCCTTCACGACGAGTTCAACATCGCGACTCGATCCGAGACGGAACCCTTACTCAGCGGAAATCAAACATACTATGAACTGTCGATGTACCAAAGAAAGATGTTGTCACGAATTACCAAAGCCATTCAGAGCTCGATGGAATTTTGAGTGTTACCGAGTGTCTGACGTCGACAGAGAAAGAATTTTTCAATCGTTCTGGAATATGCATGATATAACTCAAAAGCGTGAATTCTTGTTACGTCACAGTACCAAAGTTGATAATAGTTGCAATGAAAAGGCAAGGTCTTCCTTCCACTTCTCTTTAAGCGTTGATGAAAATGTCCAGATACATGTATGCAGATCATTTTTTCTAGCCACATTGGACATTAGTGAGCAGATGGTGAAGACAGTATGGAAAAAGCTGGAGAAAAATGGTGTTGTAGAAAAGGATAAGCGGGGTGGCCTTAGATTTGATAAGGCTGCAGATTCGGTCGAAAAACGATCGTTAGTGACAAAATTCCTAAATGCAGTCCCAAAAGTCGTCGGTCACTACCAACGATCGACGATCAATCCGTCAACATTGTACATAGAAGGAGTCAAAACTTTGGCAGAATTGTATCGTCGCTTCGAGGAATGGCTTCTTGCAAATAATCACAGCGACCAGACACCATCATTTACACTTTTTCGATCTGTGTTTGAAGAAAATCAGGTGAGACTTCATGTTCCTATGAAAGATGTATGTACAGTTTGCCACAATTTGAGAGAAAAAGCAGATCAATCATCTGAGGAAGAAGCTTGCTTTCTCGAGCATGTGAATGAAAAAGATGCTGTTCGAGTTGTGCGGGCTGCAGCCATGGACCTTCAGAGGTCAGGTGAGCCTGTAGTTTACTTGAACTTCGACATGCAATGTGTCAAGCAGCTTCCATTGTCGAGTAAGTCAATCTTTTTCTACAAAAGAAAACTGAACGTGTACAATTTCACTGTTGTGCAGCCTATCTCCAATGATGTGTCCTGCCATATCTGGCACGAGGGGATTGGAAAGAAGGGCACAAATGAAATCTGCACTTTTTTGTATGACGACCTTCGAAAAATTAATTCCCTACTAGACGAAAGCACCCAAATTGTCATGACGTCCGATTCATGCGGCGGCCAGAACAGAAATTCCATTATGGTAGCGATGATGAGCCACGCCGTTGAAAATCTACCGAATATTCAATCCATTGATTTAGTTTTCCATGTTTTTGGCCATTCCCAGCAGGACAGCGATAATGTTCACAGTGTTATCCAAAGAGCTCTACCCGAAGAGCTGTTTACCATGTCAGACTTTGCAACCTGTGTTCGTAACTCGAGACGTGACCGCAAGAAATACGAAATCCTTATTCATTCAACTGGAGAAATCCAGGATTACAAGGGACTACGAGAAGCAATGATCTCTAACATCTCCGAGGCAACAAATGGATCAAAAATTGTTTGGAAAATCATCCGACAGGTTCGCATTACAAAGACTGATCCAAAGCTAATGCAATTCAAATATTCAACTGATGCTGAGTTCATGGCAATGAAATTCAACAAATTGCGATCAAAGAGCAGAAACATTGCCGAGTTGAAACCAGCATTTGAAGCACCACCCGGAATTTCGTCTCAAAAGAAAAAAGACTTGGATGATTTGGTGAGAAAGGGAGCAATTCCGGCTTTGTACAGAGACTTCTATGATCAAATCATCACCTTTGAGTGCAAGATTGATAAACTTGAGGACCCCGACATTTCCGAAGCATAAGAATCTTTTTGAAGCCTTGTGAATTTCAGCTGTTTGATAATCTTTCCAAAGTTTGATAATCGTTAAAAAGTTTTTATTTGTTTGAAATATACATGCATGTGTGATGAGAACTGAATGCCATTCAAACATATTGATTAATCAGAGCTAATTTATTGTACTTTGTATTGTTTTGTCGGAATTATTGCATTGAGTGGGCAATAGTTGAGATCAATACAATAATTGGGATTATGGTTTAGCGGGCATTCATGTAAAACTGCACTACATCATTTGCAATTAATTATACGCACAGTACCTACAACGTATAGCCTAGGAGCCGACCGGATGTACCTGTAGATCAATTTTTGATTGTATCACACCCAAGTACCCGTAAGCGTATTTGTATATAATTTAACTACATTTATCATTCTACCCGATGGCTATGACCATTAGCGATGTTCAACAATTATCACCATTCATTAAATCAAAGCGGACAATCAATTCATATCCAACGAAGTAGCCTATAGTATCTACGTTTACATCATCAAAACTACCATAGCTGCAGTGTTCACTACTTATGGACAATAGGTTCAACAGAATTCTCCATCTAATGACCTTTGAACTTCGATTTGACAATTAAGTTGACTTCAAATTGTAAAATCGTTTTGATTTTCTGATTTGTCACGTTGAGATGATTCATTTAATGTCTAATTTATTGATTTTATAGCATTAGCTAATTCGTCCAAATGTCAAACTATCCTATCTCAAGCTTAATGTATTTAACGTTTTGTCAAACTATCCTATGTCAAGATATTCAGCCTTTGAAAAGGTGTTTGTAATGGTCTTTGGTCATTTTCCATAGTTAGTAATGTCAGTTTCAACATCCTAATATTTCAAGTCTCTATAGAGACGTTACAATTGTTACAATTGTTTTTTCAGAAACAAAAGGTAAAAACTTTAAACGCTGATTTCTCGAAATGTCATTGTTTGAGATAGGATAGTTTGACAAAACGATGTCCATATCGAGAAGTCATGTCTGGGAGATTGACCATAAAAACACCAAGGGAATTCGCAGATGCAGCAAACAAACTCGTGCCGAGCATTACATCAATTTACTTGCCAATATGTGAAATGATACAGGAGCCGGCAGATATTTCCAATGCACCGATAATTCCAGAAACACTGAAAGTTCACAAAGTCATTCGCAATTATGACTCTGATGGAATACCTGAGATGCAATTCTATAAATTGTCGACTGATGAGACGCCATACTACACTAAAAAGTACGAAAGTCAAAGAATTCAATCAATTTGTGGTCACAGTGCATCGAGTGACGAGAATTTATGTGGACATTGCAAACTGAGGCATATCATCAACGAGATCGCTGATTGGCTGAAATGCCCAATTTGTGAAGCATGGTTTCATGAGCATTGCTTCCACGAATAATTTGCGGTGACGTGATCCAGCATATTGGTAAGACATAGTTTTAGAAATGAAAATTCACAGAATTTCATCAATTATAGTGTTATGGCTCAAATCATGACGTTTTCATTTATCAAAGAATGTAAATCAAAAACTTCATAATTCTATTGGCCTCGCTTGTTCTCTTTGATGAAATACAACAAGTGATATGACAAGATACGTACATTGGCTTTCAGCAGTAAATACAGTTCTACGAAGTACATGACGCAATGAAACGAGAGGTGTAGACTTGACAGTTCTTGATACAAAGTTCTAAATTCGTATTGTGTGTGCGGACAACTTAAAGTGTAAATCAATACAGTTTACAATATGAAGTGAATAAAGTCAAAGTAAGATTAATAAAAAGAGCGAAACTTATATAGAACCATTAAAGCTGCTTAATGGCATAAATTAACTCTATAAAAACAGGAATGACAAATAGAAAAACATAAAAATTATAAAACAAAAAATAATGAAAATAATAAAATATCAATAAAGTAATAAAGTAAACATAAAATCCTAAGAATTATCCTAGAATTGTATAAATAAATATCAAAATTATAAATAATAAAACAAAGACAATTAAATATTTTATAATTTAATTATAAAGTTTTTGATTTACAAATTTATTTGGTTAATTGCGCCATCAGAAAAATTATCAAAGAATGTGGAATCTAATTGAATCAATGGCTAAATTGTATCTTTTGGAATCAAAATAATCAGTAGGTCAATCAGAACATAGATGCATGTCATCGCACATCGTTTTTGATTGTGGTGCAGAATTTTTCTGATAGTCTGTTGGACAGACGCATTAGATGCATCAGACTATTTCTGTATGAAGAACATGACATTTTTGCAAAATATTCTATGGTTGTACCAAGAAAGGAACAGCATGTTGACAGAAATTTAAAAAATAGATGAATTTGAAGTTTGATGCCTATGTCCCGGATCCGTCTGTCGGACAGAGTCTGTCCAACAGATTGATAGCTTTATGTAAGTTAAGCATTTGGTGTCTTTCCTCCAAAATTCATTGCAAAACAGCGTTATGGCATGCGCTGAAGTTGAAGATGACACAACTTCGATGGCTATATTGCTTGGATCTTCGATAATATTGACTGATGAGTCAAAAATTTTAAATGATTGAAATTTATCGCGTCTGTCCGACAGATACACAGGCATCCACTTATAAAAAAATCAATGCATTCAATCGTAGGAATTTTCATCTTTATATCTTCCATGATGAAGATAAAGATCAAATGTGAAATTTAATTTCACAGCATGTTCATTTTATATTTTTGCATCACAATGAATCATCGAAAATCTGTCCAACCGATCTGTCATATTTAAAACAGACCCACTTGGAAGTCGGACGAGCAGCTAGATATTCTGTAGAGAAACGCTTCATTTTGCAAACTAGGTCAATGAGAATAACTTTTTTAAATGAAAATGAAATTATGTCATAATTATGTACTACAAGTTATGCAGATCTACTGAAAATCAAAAAAGATTTGTTCAAGATATTTCCAATATTAAAAGGCCAATATTCATCAATTCCAATAAATGAATTACCTCAACAAAATACTTTCTCTTTAACGATTACCACTCTAAATGCTTCCCCAATCAAAGAATTTCCTTGAAAGCATCACCATGAATATTTGTATAGTAATCAACACTGCTTGGACGGGTAATAAAAGAATGTAGCAAAAATTTTCGCCTCGTAAGCTAGTATTGCTTTAATTGACTAGTTATGGAGACGGGCCTCGCGTACGGCTCTGTTGTTGTCACGCCATACATTTGTAGGTAGCGAATAAAAAGCAGTACAAACCTCAAAAGATTTTTATAACTGCATGTAGGTACATACTTTGTGAGGTTTGCATTGGAATGAGTCATGGCACATTCCAAATTTAGACTTTGTTTTCTAGTAATCTTTATTATTTGTTTTCTAAACGATTCAACAGTTTTGCAACCAATGACTTTTAAAGCTGAAAGCTTTTTAATGATATACATAACTGCAAATTTTTGAAACACCTTTCGCTGTTACTTACTAAATTTAGTTGTGTTTTGTCATGATACATGATATATGATACACATAACAATGCAAAGCACACATTGTGAATTATTTGAGGTGCTTTCGCAGGTTATTGACCTACCTACGTTATTCCATCAATGTGAAAGTCTCAATAGGGATGTTTCCTAGCCGTATGTATTATAGACAAACAAGCAATGCAAAATAAAAAGGTTGCAAAAGAAATTTGCGTTATTTGAAACTTAATCAATATATAGTCCGGCAGCCAGAACGAGTTTCTGCAGGGAACGAGGCCGAAAGTGAAACTTTCACAGAATGATGTGCGCCCTATGCCTACCACGAATCTGCACGTCTGCCGAGTTCTAGTGAGTTCCTCTTCTTGTCAGACAGGATCAAAGAAAAACACATGTAAATCCAATGGGACGCAGATTGCAGTTTTTGGCTAAAATGAAATTTTGTTTGTTTTCTCTGATTAAACGAAAAGCACTAAGTCATAATTTTTGTCATGGAATTTCTTCAGGTCATTTCCTATGATGTGCATGTGCTATTATCATGCTTCTGATCGACGATGTACGTGAGAATGTGGCTAAATATGGATAAAGTTGCTCAAAAAAATCTAAATGTGTTTAGCTTTATAGACATGAGTGCATGAACATGATAGGAAATAATCATCAGACATAATATGTCAAAAAGTATGACTCTGGGCTTAATACTTTTCGTTTAATCAGAGAAAACAAAGAAAATTTCATTTTAGCCAAAAACTGCAATCTGCGTACCATTGGATCTACATGTGTTTTTCTTTGATCCTGTCTGACAAGAAGAGGAACTCACTGGAACTCGGCAGACGTGCAGATTCGTAGTAGGCATAGGGTGTACATCATTCTGTGAAAGTCTCATTTTCGGCCTCGTTCCCTGCAGAAACTCGTTCTGGCTGCTACCGGACTATGAGGTGTACATCATTCTGTGAAAGTCTCATGTTCGGCCTCGTTCCCTGCAGAAACTCGTGCTGGTTGCCGGACTAATATGAGTGGTTGCTGAAGAACAACCTTGTGATCTGTGTTGCTTCGCTATGAATGAGAAAAAGATTGATTGTACAGAAATGCAAGTTTGTTTTTCTGCGATTAATCGAATCTATGTCGTCTTATTTGACAGATTAACTCCCGTGGCAAGCTTATCAGGTGAAATCTGCAATTTCACTTGTAACTTTGTGGAAGGAGCATTGTCACTTGATGAAATTTGGTGTTTTTCATTCATGAGTACAATGAAATAGTGACAGCAAACTGAAAGTATAACTTTTATTTAATTGAAATCAATTGATATCTAAATATTGATAATATAATTAATTTTCAGAAAGGTCAGCAATGATTTGAAACAGAGTGTACATTTTTGTCCATTCAAAGAATCTTAAAAATCTTTGCATCATAAAAAAAGTCGGGAGGTTCTCTCTCACGGCCAATTTTCATCAAAGATTTTTGTCGTTTCTATGTTGAAGCTGTGCAACAGCGAAAACGTTCAATTCATAGAGTAAGTATATTAGGTAGAGTGATAACTCCGCATTTATTGAATCCTCAATGTGTAGACACTATCGATTTTATTAAATGAACTCAAAGGACATACAGTGGGAATTGTTTCCAAATGTGAGATATGCACATTTATGCAGTTTTGAAGAAATTACGACGGAATTGACTGATCATGATAGCATAAAGCAGAAGGAAATGATATTATTTTACAGATCCTCCGTGTCATGACAGCCTTGGTGAGGTAATGTTGGATAAACTGGCAACTCGATGACCTGCGCTATTGCTTTCCTGCTGAACCTCAAGAGAATCTTCTTAAGCGTGATCAGGCAACAGCTGCCACTGGCAGAGCAAAATCACACAATCAAAGACAATTATTTCAATCAACTTTGAAGGATGTAAATAGGTCCACATTAATTCAAATCCATGAATTGAAACATGAATTTAGTGAATCATAAAATCAAGCCTGTGAAAATTGAATTAAAAACTTGACATATCAGCCAAGAAAGCACGGATAATATCGCGACTTTTTCATGAAGAATTCCATTGTAATACGGAGTATGAAATTCACTTGATAATCAGCTTGATTTCCGCTTAGTTAGGATGCTCATTATCAAATATTCATTCCTTTGGTATCCAACTTGCTTTATACTACTTACAACGGAGAGTCATCTCGGTAGTATTTAAATTGGCAAAATGTTGACTTTTTTAAAGACTGCTCAAATAATTTTTTGGACCCCGGGAACGTAATCTCCGCAAATAACTGAATCTTTTCATATAACAATTTTCACTGTATACAGATACTTTTTTGAGTCGACACTCTACCTGTATATCCCTACTCTATGGTTCAATTCTTGTCGTGAGGACTACTGGCCAAAACTAACCACTTAAGGATGTGACATTTATACCAAAGTATCTATGAAGTGCTTCATTATATTCAGAAAAATTTATATATAATTTTAGCGCAAATTTGAAATTTAAAATGTGTTGCTTTGAAGCATTTTGTTATTTTGTTTATATACATCGCCACATATCTATCCATTACACGTAAGTCTAAGACATGAAAAATTCAATAAGTACACAATTGTGAGCAATATACATTGTGTAATTTTGAAATTAAGCTCATAATGAATCCGGAATGGAAAAAGCTGCGAATAACAAAAACATATACAAGAAATCTACTCACCACATTCTACGGTGCAGATTGCACATAATGCAATGGTGAATACTGCGGCGCGCATCGTCATTTCGTTGAGTCCACCAAATACGAAATGAATGTTTTAAGAGCCGATCATAATATCTACAAGCTAGTTCTTATTACACGTTTGTTAAAATAATAGCCTAATAATAAAGTGTGTATTTTTGATTGAATGAAAATCGAACCATTTCACAAGTTATTTGTTGTTTATGAAAAGGTTTGATTCCAATTTGGTTCCAATATAATTGCTCATGAATAGAACGACTTATAAGGTTTCTTCGAAAGGAATGTTGACTTTCCTGTGAGTTCGTTTCTGAAGTGAAATGAATACACACTGGATACGCTTCGTCAACCACACTTTAACAACAGCATTGAATTTCATAAGAGTTTCAGCTCGATACAACGCTTCATACATTTTCTGCGAATTCATTAACAATTTTCTAAAAAGTTTTGATTCACGGCTACTCTTTTTGATTTCATAACATTTGAATCTGTAGGCGAGAGATGAATTTGATTTGAATTCATGTCACAAACTGAACATAGCAATGCCTTGAGAGCACTCACACATGGTTGTAAAGCGAGTTCATTTTCCAAAAAGTGTATTATTTTTATCGTTATACACTTCAGCGATACCATAGACCGTTTACTAAAATGCATTGTGCAAATTACATGCAAGTTAATGAAACTAAATCACAAATTCAAATAATAATAATGATAGATGCTTTATTCCGATATGATAAACGCATGACGGATTACAATTGATGAAGAAATATAATTATGTAAGTTAATGTACTTAGTGAGTCAGTCATAAGTTGTTTATTGCCAAAAACCGTTTGGACAAACATGAAAGAGATAAACATGACAAACTTCCAACAGCAACATTTGAAAAAAACGAGGTTCACACATAAACAGGAAGATAAAAGGAGTGGTAGACTGAAGACGGAAATGTTAAATGTTTAAGTCAGCGTGAAGTATTCGGTTGAAAAGGTTCCTTCTGATGTTGTTGTTGTTCACTGTTCTTCGCAATGAATGCGGTAATAGTGTCTTGAATATTGATCGCCTTACAGTACTTGAATTTGATGCTTCTATTTACGTACAGTAACTTCTAAACACGCACCAAAACAGTTTGACTCTCTTGCCCAAAACTAAAGTCGACCGAATAATAACAAAAAGAGATGATGGCAAATTACGTGCGTACAACAGGTATAATAGTAAACTGTAACAAATGTTCATGGCTCATGAGAAGAGATTTAAATTTGATGCTTATGTGGGATAATGCATATAGACTTCATACAAATAGACAGGGTAGATATGAAAGAGCAACTGTATAAAAATACATGTTATGAGAACGTACACTCCATGACGTAGAGAGAAGAATGGGTGAGAAAGCTCAAAATATGTCCAAGCAATAGAGCATACTTTACACTGGTCTTCGGCGCACAGACTTCTGTTTCCTGAAATTCACAACATGGAGCAATTGACTCTTTCCATTTCACACATAACAGTGGCGAACAATAGATGAGATGCAACAGGGCGAATGTCTGGCATAAAATCTGACAATTAACTGTTTTCATCTTTCCAGAGATTGATGACAATTTGTGCTCTGAATCTCATACTTATCTCTTATTGTTCTTTTTTTCTTTTATTTTGCACAAATAGTGTTCTACTTTGCACACATTTTCTCTTACTTTGCAGGCTTCAGCATTGGCAAGTTCCGGAAAGAGAAATACAACACTGCGGGAATGAAATTTCTTGATGTCTTAATACGGATTTTTTCATGGAATTGTCTTCCAAATGCCTTAAAAATCTCATGAAAGTGCTACCTACTTCATGGCTGCAAAATAAACCATCTATGCATCTTACCATCTATACCTTGTTATTATTCTATGCTATTGATCAATATACTAACTACAGCGGTATGATAGGTATAGAAAATCGAAGATAATTTGTCACCATTACTGTTAATTTGCTACTGTATAAGCATGGTGCTTTATGAGGAATTACATTTAAATGAGAACTGATCAATTATCTAATTACTTAGCAATCAAATATTTCTACTATTCATTGAACTAAAGAATTATTACTTACAAAATTATCTTAACCCATTGATGCTTGCTATAAGATATATTTGGTGGATCATCCTGATCTTCTGGATTTATTAAGCCTAGGGTACTGTGAGGACTTACTCAAAAAATATTTAGTAAAAAAAAAGTTACATAGATATAGGATGAACATTATAACAATCTATGGGAAATAGTGTCAACAATTTGCAAAATTATTAACATGGACTTAACATATTGACAGTAGAGCATGGCATCTACTATAAAATATAGATGTACATTATTGTCATACTAAGTAACCGAGTGAAAACTAAGACAAAGGATAATAATTTCATTTTAGAAGTCAGCAATTAAATAGTATGTTAACATAAAGATGTTTAATTTGCGAAAATAATTGCTTGGTAACGACATGTAACTCATTAGATTTTTACAGCAAAAAAAGAGTGATTGATCGACTGATTGTACAGTTCACATTACTTCGTTTGATTCAATGTATTCTACTGTACTATAATAGATCTGAGCATGTACATCTACATATAAATGCATTAGAGAGTTTATTTGTAAAAAATCTAATATCCACGAATGTAGCGCTGAAAAAAGTTGATCTTGGCATGTAAATTGACAGTGCATTTGGCGCAACGGCCATCTTCTTCTTTCTTTTTCTGGAGGCATTGGACCTTCTTCCACATTTTCTTCATCATCTGGAACTTTTGCAACAGCACTGGTAAATTTTGAAATTGCGGTTGATCTTCATCTCCTTCTTTTTCGTCTGAGCCTTCTCCTTCACCAGGCGGCTGAACAATTCTACAAATTTGATCAGGCAAGGCGCATTCTTCATCTATCCCAACCAGTATTTCCTTTAACCTGTAAAAGAAAGATGGATTATATTATTGAAACGAATAAATAGTGCATGTCAGTGGCGAATGCTGCGGGCATGCTAGGCATGCGGCGCATGCTCACAATTTGTGGCTTTAGAAGCACTTTTAACTGTGAGTTACTATTAATGCGATTCAAGATCAGACTGTAGCAAATCAGACCTTGTCAGCTGTCTATGAAAGCATGCGGAAAGGCAATAGCTAAGTACTACACTGCTGCTGCTGCAGCTTCCACTGTAGAAATCTGTTACTGAAAATAGATATACGCCGACTCCCAAAACTAAAATTGCTGAAGATCAAATCGCGTCCTTGATTCAGACTCCGTTTAGTAGGAGAGATATAGCCGAGAAAAATGACATCATTTCGAATGGAAGACCGAAGCCGGAACTACCAAACCTCACGCGCATTCACAGGGACAAAAATAAAGAATTTGTAAGGCGTTTTCATTCTTCCCAATATGATAATACATTTTGGTTGACTGGTTCGAGTGAGCTGAACAAATTCTTTTGTTGGCCATGCCTGTTGTTTTCAGGCGACCACAACACATGGTCTAAAACTGGGTTTGACAATCTCAATACGCTATCCATTTCTCTAACACGCCATGAAAAATCACTTAATCACATCAAGTGCTTTCTTCAATTAAACAGCTTCGGGAAAAACTATAGAATCGATCACCAACTTGATCAACAGAGGCGTATCAATGACATGATGCATAATGAAAAAGTTAAAAAAAAATCGCGAAATATTGACCCGCCTTATTGATGTCGTCTGCTCTATCGCCAAGCGTGAGCTTCCTTTCCGAGTCCATGATGAAGCAAAAACTTCGTCCAATTAGGGAAATTATTTAGAGACTCTCGATTTGATAAGTCATTACGATGAGTTACGATTAGCAACCCACTTGAACGAGTCAACCATTTGTAGAGGGACTTCGTCGGCTATTCAGAATGATTTGATCGAGGCGATCAGTTCGTTATTAACTGATCACATCAAACAAGATTTAAAAAACTCAGAATTTGTGTCTCTCATTCTAGATGAAACATCCGATATAGTTAATAAGTCTCAGCTCTCTACTATTGTACGATACGTTGATAAGAATTGTGAAGTTCAAGAAAGATTTCTTCATTTCACTGATATGAGTTCTGATCGGTCATCTGATGGACTACTACAACACGTGAAGCAATTGTTGATGAACTTTCACATGGAAGGTAAACTTGTTGCCCAAACCTATGATGGTGCTGCCGTGATGGCTGGCCACCAAAACGGATTAAATAAAAAGGTCACAGACGTTGAGCCAAGTGCAACATTTGTTCATTGTTACAGCCATCAACTGAATTTGACACTTCAACAATCAGCCAAATTGATCCCTAAATGTACATCATTTTTCCAAACCCTGTCTTCGATGGCTTCTTTCTTTTCTCGATCGCCTTTAAGGACTGACGCTCTTCAAGATTTTGTTCAAAAAAGATTGCCTCGAGTTGCTCCTACTAGATGGAACTTCCCCTCAAGACTGGTAAACACTGTTATGGAAAATTATGAAAATTTGAGGGCATTTTTTCAGCATGTATTGGAAAATTCCCAAAACTGGGAAGATGATTGCATTGACAGATGTCTTGGATATATTGCTTTTCTTGATAAGTTCCAGACTCGCTTTTTGATAACCGTATTTTCTCGTATTTTTTCACTGATAGATACATTATTTGAAATTTTGCAATCAAAAGGTATGGATATCTTGTATTGTGGACAAAAGATCCAGGAATTGATAGAAAATGTCAAAAAAATTAAAGAGGGTGATTTCGAACTTATTTTTCAAGAATCCTTTGTCTTTACTGATGCGTCTTTCGAAATGCGTAGAACTGAAACACCGGATCTTTACAAACATCTTTTTCAGGAAATAACGGATAATATTCTGACACAGCTGACAAGCAGGTTCAAAACGATTTCTGAATTGGAATTCTTTAATTTACTTAATTCTAGTTTCTTTTCAAAGCACAATAAACAATTTCCAGAAACGGCATTGAAATCGCTAGATAAGCATTATGGCCGATTCTTCGATGTAATTCGTCTGAAAAATGAGTTGATTGCAATTTATTGCATGTCTGACTTCGATCAAAAGTCAGTGCTTGACATTCTGAAAAGCATGCATGAGCAGAAATTGTACCTTGGTATGCCTGAACTGTTCAAATTAGCGAAGTTGGTCGTCTCCATCCCGTCTTCAAGTGCAAGTGCAGAGTGATCTTTCTCGGCTTTAAAACGAATCCATACATACTGCCGGACCACCCAGAAACAAAACAGACTTCCTTCTTTGAGTTTAATGGCTATTGAGAAAAGCTTGTTAGTTTTGCTTCAAAAGAAGCCTGCCTTTTTCGATAATGTAATTGAGAACTTTGTAAAGAAAAACAGGAGGGTTGATTTTTTATATCGTTAGAGAAGTGACAATCTTTTGAAATTGTGAATAATATTTGGAAAAAAACGGTCGTGCTAGTCTTGAAATCATCTTCTGTTTTAGAATATAATCATTTTGAGTTGTGAATATGGTTTTTATTCATTTACTTATACCGTTTATGCGCATATGTAGTGTACAGTGTATAGGCTATTATATGAATTAATTGCAAAGATATTAATTTTGTTCATCAAGTTCCCGAGTTTAGTATCATCGTACTAATAAAATTGTGTAATATTGATGATGATAATATTAGCATCATAAACTATGATGAAAAAACTCAGTGTGGAGTATAGCCCATATTGGTGACTAACATGATGAAAATAATCAAGTATGGGGCATTTAACGGTTAAATGATGAACCCGGGTCTGGCCAGACCCGGGCTATCTTTCACACAAGATATCTCCGAAACTAAAATCGACAGGAGGCTGAAATTTCATGACTTTTCTACATTATTAGAGTACTCAATCTGAGAGCTTTTGTTAGAGTCCACGATAGTTTGTTTTACTACATCGAGCCTATGACTAGGTAGATGATGAACCCGGGTCTGGCCAGACCCAGTCGTGTCTATGGCATAACGGGCTATCTTCTCGTCTGATATAGTATAGAGGCTAGTATTGAGTATAGAAGCTTTAGAGGAGATGCATTTCAGCGGAGAAGAGGACGACGACGAGACTCCCTCCCTAGTGTCACGTGCCCTAAGAGCTCCCACTTGTCTCGTGGTGTCTTCAAACGGCCCAGCAGCATCACCAGGCAGAGAGCCAGTGGGCAACTCTTTCCGTGCTTCTCACATTAGATTCAGCGTCGGGTTTTATCCTCAGACACCATCAGAAGCATTCAAGGCATATTTTGGTGACAGTTTGCACCTGACACTTCTACATACTAATCGTGAGGGTTACCGTATCGCCACTGCTAAGCGCACTACATGGAGACCATTATCAATGACTGAATTTGAAGCCTTCGTAGGTCTGCATCTGACTGCTGGCGCGTTGAAGGTTGGGCACCGTAACACTCGGGAGCTTTGGGATCTCAGAAATGGCAATCCGATATTTAGGGCTTCAATGAGTTTCCAGCGATTCCAGCAGATCAAAGCTGCTCTTAGATTTGATAACAAGATGAGACGTGACCGCACCGATCCACTGGCTCCTATCCGTGAACTTGGAAAGTCACTATGATCCGGGATCCCTTCTGTGTGTTGATGAACAGCTCGGGGACTTTCATGGTCGTGTTCGCTTTCAACAGTAGCTTCGAAGTAAGCCTAGAAAGTTTGGTATAAAGATCTTTTGGATTACGGACGCTGAAAATAGCTTTCCCTTACGCTCCCTTGTGTATGTTGGGAAAGAAACCCTACCGGAATCGGAGCGAGACTGTCCAATCAGTGAAGCGGTGGTGATGCATCTGGCTAAGGCATACATGGGTGTCGGGAGGAATATTACAATGGACAATTGGTTTACCTCGGTCAATCCGTGCGATCGACTCACAGATGCCAAAACTAGTGTTGTCGGAACCATCCGCAGCAACAGGCGTGGGGTTCCTCTTGCTGGGAAGTCTTCTCAAGGAAGAACGAAAGGTGACTCTCCTCATTTCGTATCTGGTCATAAGATGCTATGCTCCTATTTTGACAAAGGCAATGCACCCGTTCTCCTTCTATCGACAAAGCACACCTATGGCAAGCACAACGAGAACGAGAAGCCCGAAATCGTGGAATGCTACAATGCGACAAAGTCGGGAGTCGATAACCTAGACAAATTGGTCCGTACTTACCAACGGAAGTGCCGGAGATGGTCCTACGGTGTGTTCATGGCACTGATGGATGTTGCTGTTATTGCAGCCATGAGAACAATGGCAGCTACGAACCATTACTCCTTCAAGATGGATCTTGGCTACGAGATGACCCTCCCTCTTGTTCGTCAACGTGCTACTCATTCTCGTTTAACCAACTCAATCAAAGTGGCCATGGAGTTGGTCGGGATCAAACCCAACATCTCGCAGCCTGCTGTCGACAGCAACCAGCAACGTCAACGCTGTCGGATCTGCTTGGATGAAGGTGTAAAGGAAAGGAAGACTCGCTTAAAATGTGCTGAGTGTCAAAAAGCCATCTGCATACAGCATGCAACAACCGTCTATTATTGTCCTGATTGTATATGATGCTTATGAACTTTCTCCATTACTCGTTAATGGAATACAGTAGCTGACTATTTCAATTATACTGGTACCTGGATGAATTGTGTTTTACATTACAATATGTATGTATAATTGACAACTGCTATCACTTTTTAGATAAGCCAGATAAACATATATTTCCACAGACCACATGGCATCACCTAAAACAGTTTCACAACATAGGCCTACTGTGGTAAGCATATAGGCCTAGTTATTAGCTGAAACTAGCTAAATGCAGAAGTGAAGTGATGATAAGCCATGGTATTCTAAAATCCAATGTTCCTACAACCTTCACTATAGATGAATAGCGGTGCTTATCTTCAATTTTATTACGGGTCTGGCCAGACCCGGGTTCATCATTTACCTAGTCTTACGTGAGGACATCATTGAACCGTTAAATGAAAGTATCATAGGGTCAATGGTTTATGTTATGCATGTGGTTTATGTGCATGCATATTTAGACGGCGCATGCCTATTGTGTGAACGCAGGATTCGCCACTGGTGCATGTACTACATGTGTATACACTGGAACAGTGTGTCTATGATTTTTCTGTAGGCCTACTTCGTTTTAGAATAGTATTTATAGTTGTAGAGATATTTCATCGGTATATCATACTGTCTTCAACAATAAACTAATAGATATCACCAAAAATATTAGGATAAAGTTAGAATTCAAAGTAAATGTGTGTGCATATTGAGACAGTGTATGGAAAGAGAGCTGGAATTAGCAACACATGGGCCTTGGTTCAAGTTTCTATTTTGGCATTTTTCAATTGATATTTGCTGATATTTGCTAAGCAGCAATTTGGTTTTTGAATAATAATGAAATTCTATGGATGAAAATAAATACCTATGTCAATTTAGCAGCAGACGAAATACACAAATGGAAGAAATACTCTTCTAGTACACGGGTGCGCAACCTGCGGCCGTAGCAGAGGCAAAGTGCGGCCGTGACAATGAGAAGTAAGTGAAAAAGAATATTTTACATGTATATTGCAAATATTTCTGGAGTTCAAGGCAATCGAAAAACAATCGGAACTCTAGCAGCATGCTAGTCACCTTGTAACTGTCGAACAACTCTATGCCCATGCTGCTTGGAAAAATGCGCGCCCGCAGGCTCGATGAAGGCGTTCAAGCAGTTCGATAACTCATGAATAGAATATTTTAGGGAAGTTACATTCATGTGCATTCATGGCTAGAGTCATCTGCTAAAAGAAACAAAAGGGACAATTGAAGCTTGCTCGAATTGTTCGCGCGTTAGCTTCAAGTCCATGGCCCGAAGAAGGATGCAAGTGCTAATAGCACCTTAAGCCTAAAATCTTTTCGGGTCAAAAATGACCGTCGGTCGTATATGGGTTAACTTGCTAACTCATTCTTTACGAAGTAGGCCCTTATGCGATTTTCACTGCGTCACTCATCAGGGAAAGCTAATTTGAGTGGTGGAATATAAAGAGGATTGGCTATTGACCTAGTTGTCTGCACACATATCAAGTGCGGCCTTGATTCTCTCGGCGTTCGAAAATGCGGCCGAAAAATGTAAAAGCTTGCGCACGCCTGCTCTAGTACATCGCAAGCTTGCAGAGAATCTGGATTTTTATAAAAAGATTATCAGGCCTACTAAGCACAACAAAACATTATGAACTTTTGTATAAAACATACAATAACACTTTGCACCTTTTACTGAACTAGTGCACACAAAGATTATTTTGAATAAATCAGTATTACTAACAATGCGAAACAAGAACAATTATACGGTTATAAGGAAAGCACTAACATTTATTCGCATTGATCGTTATAAGGATCATCAATACATATCTTATATAAAAGTATAATCTATTTAGCTGAATGGATCAAAATACACTTTACGTCACTCTTTATGCTATGTTATACAAATTCATTTCATAATAAAGTATGATAAAATTCATTCTCACCTTCTTTTTGCAACAGATTTGGCCTTTCTTCACCGGTCAGCCGTGATGGTAATAGAAACCAAATTCAAACCCGTGCCATTAAAATGTTAGTGAATGTTGAACAAAATCTAATGTAACAAAACAAATCAAATGGCCATGGACAACCCCAATCTATCGATTTCTGCAACGTAGATGCTTTGTTGACATCATGCAACTTAATTGATTGAAATAATTTTCATGATCGTCATAACGATCTACGAGCATAAATGGGTTAATTAAGTATTTCATCCTCAAAGACGACGTACCGGAAGTGATGTATTGAGCTGCAGTGCTGATTATTTTTGAAGAGACGGTTCTCTGTGGAACCCTTAAAAATGTTGCCAAAGCATGGAAAGAGGAGGCTGGCCATGGCAACATCATCTTTTTGAAAGTCAAATTTGTCATTTAATTTGAATTGAATTTTGCTGCTGCACAAAACATCAGGGACTTTAGTTCTTTTATTTCTATTTCACAGTCACACCCCTCTCCGAGCAGGGCAGTTAAGGGATCAAAGAAACGATCACTTTGAAACTTGCATAGACTTCATCTATGGTGTATATGAATAACTCCTATGGGTGTCCGCAAGATCTTGCGAAATGTTCATAGATATCGGAATAATAGGCCTATTAGAATGGATATCTGAAGCCATGGCAATCATGCAAAATTAATCAGATAAATGACATGTACGCTAGATATCTTTTCGATGCCAATGTTCGTTATAACGGACTTTTTCCAATATTATTATTGATTACCTTTCATTGGAGATACAAATTAATGTTTCCCACTAGTGTGGTTTTTATTCTGAAGGGGAATTTTGGAATTTGAAAATAAACTACAGAAAAAAATTAACAGTTTGTAATATTTTTTGATTTGTGCACTTTAATTGATATTTTTAATTACAGATATGTAAAAATGATATCTCAAAGTAATCATTAAGAATCTAAAATTTACAATGGTCAGAAATAAAGTAATTATCGATTAAAGGTAATGTTATTTATCACTAGAAGTGCGAGAATACATGCATTTCTTAAACTACGGAGTAAGGTCAAAATGACCTCAGTGAAAGAAAATATTGCTGCACTTTGTTAGAATAATATTCTTTATGATAAAACATCTATGCATTGATGTTTTAATGAAATAATATATTTGACATTTTCAAATGGTGCATCCAGCTGATAGAGGCTACATTTACAAAATATAACAGTGATGCTAGTTTCGAATATGCGTGCGAATCAATGACAGATATATGAACGAGAGATCGGCAATACTTAATGCGATGAAAGCAAATGTTTCATCTGCGTGTTTACCGCAGATATAAAGAGCTCATCAAAAGTCAATATCTGACCGGTGTTACCGCACCGGTACCGAACACACGCTCCACTTCCACTTCAGTACACTGTAAAAAAGTTCTGTAAAAAAAACAGGCCCGGGTCCGAGAAACAAAATTACGGACCCGACACATGTATTTTAGTGGACGGACCCGGATCCGTTTTCAAGTTTTACGTAGTATAGCACGTAATAACACGTGCTATAGTCAGTTTGTTGACGGATGCTCTGTAAATTAACAGACTAAAATGCGTGATAGTACTTTGCTAGAGTCCGTTAGGTGACGGCAGGTATTGTAGATTAACGTACTACTCTCGGTGTTTTTACAAAGACTAATCTCTTCTTCTACATACAAAAATAAGTGCAATAACTGCACTTGTCCGTAAAATTACTTGTTCATTTCTTTAACATGCGAAATTATGTGCTTTGACGACTTTTACTGCAATTTTACGTTATTTTGTCAGTAGATCTACTTATTTTGAAGATTATCTACTTGCATTTTGCTACAAGTCTTACAAGATTTTTGCGACTTTATTGCGTACAAGAATCAATAGTAAATCAGGTTACAATACAACCATGTCCAATTTCAATGAAAAAAATCACGTCATCCAATATCTTTATTGACATAAAATCTTTTCTCACACATTTCTCTTCATGAACTCATGAGTGAGTTTAATTTTGAATTCACACATTGTCCTTTCTTGAATGGGATTTTCACCACCGTGTTGAGAAAGAAGATTACCCTGAAAGATAAAAAATGCATTATAGTATTCATTGCAGAATGTAAGGATGTCATGTTCTCTATCGCCGCATTACTTAATAGTTAGCAAAATTTAACCGCAAACGATCATTATTTTTAGCAAAAAAGACATTCATTTCAAACCAACAATAACATGGAAAGTCCGCTGATTCTTTAAGGTGATGAAAACGCTAATAAAAACCAGCATGTTACTCTGTTTCATAACTTGAGTCAAATTTAACTATTTGTCGTGACGACAATTTAAGAAGTAAGCTGTCGCAAAACTCTGCGTAAAGCTAAAACAGACGCGGGCCTTCCACCGGCTTGCAGCATCAAATCCACACGTCGTGGAAAAGATGCAATGGCGCTTCTCAATTCAGCAACGGATATCCGTGAACATTCTTCTTGAATGCGATGTCGCAGATGCTCCAGGTTTCTCGGACTTTGATAGTGAAAGACTCTAGCCTTCAGGGTTCCCCAAAACCAGTAATCCACTGGTGTGAGGTCTGGCGACCGTGATGGCCAAGTTCGTTCGCACCCTTTGGAGATTACGTGGTCAGCAACAAATGTCGTCTCCAAGTATCGCCGTACTTCAGTTGCAGAATGAGCCAGAGCCCCGTCTTGCATGAAAATTGTTGATTGTATCCTTCTTCTTCTACCCCAACTCGGGACGAACGTGGTTCTGCAACATTTCCAGATAATTTTCTGAATTCACCGCTTGGTCAAAAAAAAGGTTCGATGATGAATGAAGCATTGAATCCGATCCACACCCACAACTTTTCGGGATGAAGGGGCTTGGTTAGAAATTCTCTAGGCTTTTCCTCGTAGGAGATTCTGGTTTCTCAAAAACCACTGTCCAAATTCAACTTGTTGATCAAAATCAGCTGGTTCTAAGTCATGAAGCAGTTGAAGTCGACAAGTTCGCATGCTCATGTGCTTCAGAATTCTATGAACTGATGCAGCTGGAATGCCGGCCTCATTTGACGTTCTTCCTCTAAAGACGACCTCCCATGACGCTGATTCAAGACACTTCCAGTTTCTTCGAATTTCGAAACCAACTTTGATACCGCAGAACAGGTGCAAGGATCACTGATCAAATTCCTTTCGCGTTTCAATTGTCTAATCGCGTTTGTCGGTGAATTCCCGTTGGCATAGTAACAGCGAATAAGATCAATTTTCATCTTGAGATCCATGGCAAAGACAAATTCTTGGAACACGAAACGACTTTTGGAACTTTTCGTTGTGAATGATGAAAGCTGACTACCAGAATTGATCAGTCACGTCAGTCATTGATCGAGAGAGACATGTGCAAAAGCTACGTCACAGCTGTAATCGACTGCAAGGACAAGCAACAATGCATGATCGAAGGGAGCAGAAATCATGCCCGCCTCATTCAAAGACCATGCTTGAACGTTGATGAACCGTTGCTTGAACCGTTGAAACGTTATTGACAAAAGGAAGAACAATGCTATTGTGAAGATTTGATGCTACAAGCCGGTGGAAGGCATTTTGAGGACGTTTTGTGACTTAAAACCTTATTTTTTTAAAAGTCATTCAAATCAAACGATTTTTGTTTTGTTAAGTAATATATCGAATATCACAAAAAATCTCATTTTCTGAAGATTCGAAAACTGTAATTGTCTTTGAAATAGCGTAATTTTAAGTGCGTCATTTTTACGAAAAACTTTTTTCCTTCGTTTTGAGACAACCTGTATATCAGTTAATATTACTAACAACAAACATAATAGTTTTGCATGTGCTTACTGAGAAGGCTGAAAAACGATCAAAAGATTAGTTATATCAACTTGATACACGCAAACATCATTGTTTTACTTAAAATCAACTTTCTTAATGATTTGATATCGATTTAAGCAGGTAATTGATTGATAATCGATTTATACTAATTAATGATCATACCATAATGGCTGATAATGTGGATGTGTGCAGGCTCTGTGACGGAATCCTCTCCACCCGAGAAATGAAAGTATTGTTTACTTTTGAAATTGTCTTAAAATGTTTAACTTTGAAAGTTTTCAATGCTTTGTCATGATTTATATGGTGATCTAAAAGTTTGCATTGGAATGAATAATGGCACATTTCAAATTTTGACTTCATTTTCTAGCAACGTTTCAAGTTATTTTCATGACAATTCAACAGTGGTGTAGCGAACGACTTTTAAAGTTTTATACTTTTCATAATATAAACTCGTGCATACTTTTGCAGCACCGTTCTCTGTCAATTATTGAATGATACAAATGACAATACGAAGCATACATTGCGAACTACTTGAGGTAATACTTTTTGCAGGTTATAGACACCTTCATTCCATAAAACTGAGTCTCAAAAATGATGTTTCCTAGACGCATAGGCCCTACCTATATCATAGACAGATAGGCATTTCAAAATGAAAAGGCTACAAAGGGAATTGAGCCTTAACTTTATTAATATATGAGTTGCCACTCAATAACAGGCCAATGGTCCCACCCCTCCCCATATCTTCGAAGTGGGGCGGCGGCCATCGCTGAGGGGACCATGGAGAGGGCATAGCCAGATATGCCACAGGGGAGGAAACTCAAACAGCTTTGTTGCATTCCCATCAGCCATGATTCGGCTGCAGGGATCCACCGCAACATCAACTTATTGTAGCCACTGAGGAAAAGCAATGACAATTGGTTTTGTTGCGAAATTGAAACAAATATAAAAAACTTAAAAAATTTTAAATCAAGTGGCTTTGTATATGAAATGTTAAAAAAATGCAACAGAAACCGTAGACATCCTTCAAGAAATGTTTGATAAAATTGTAATTTATAATGAAATACCATAGAATCGAAACTGGATTATTCCTATATATGAGAAATGAGAAAAGGCAAACACAACCTCGTATCGCGGCATCACCTTATCCTCATGTTTAGAAAAACTGTTTACAAAGATTTTAAATGAAAGACTGAATACATAGTTGGATAATAATCAAATTAGTCACCCATGTCAAACGGGATTTAGAAAAGGTAATTAAATTCAACACTGGCGAATTTATTTATTCTAAAAGAATCGATTCAAATATATAAGAACAAAAAGATGCCGCTTTGTAGATTTATCCAAGGCATTCGATTCAATACCGAAGAAATTGCTGATCAACAAACTGAATTATGTTTTACCTGACAACAAAATTTTAAAAAAAATATTCCAAAACAATTTCAAGTATTATATAAAGGAAAAGAGACAAATCCATTTCAATTGCAAAATGATATACCTCAAGGAGATAGTCTTTCTCTAACTCTTTTTTTGCATATATATAAATGACCTACTCATTAAAATAAATGATGATAGTGATTTCACACGACCCATTAAGATAGGTAATATTCAAATCGCATGTCTTACGTACGCAGACGATATTCTCTTGTTGAGTGAAAGTGAGACAGGGTTGATGCATCAACTGAAATTAGTTGGATACTTTTGTACAGAAAATGGATTAACAATTAATTTCGATAAAATTAGGACGTACTCACTTTTGATTCACAACGCAGCCCGTTAACTGTGGGCGACTTGGATATGGCCGTTAGTCATGCATTATCTTGGTGCGAGGCACGTACATTGGGTCTCATGGTGAGAAAGTGGACAAGTTTGCCTCTCTTCAACTTGTGATTACACAAATATTGTGCACCAAACTACGACCTTCTCAGGAGATGTATTTGTTTCTCCCTCCGAGTCCTCCTCCACCTCCTCTTCCTGTAGATGCGGAAGTGAAGATGATGTCAGCTCAACGGCCCTTGTTTGATGATATTGATTTTGACCTGTCGGATTCCAGCATTTTCATTTTCAAGAGGCGCCTGCTCCTGTAAATAGTGGTGGGGATGCAATGGAGAAACGTAAAACCAAGAGCAAGAAACGCCCTAGTGCTCTGGTGTTGGATCAGCAGCCGCTAATTGAACGGGTTGAAGAAGGACGGCCTCATCATCATTTATATTAACGGTCAAAACAATTTCATGGTAGTTTCTGGTAATAAATTTGGTTGACAATTAAAATTTGTTATTTTTCTTTCAGCTTTAACTTGGAAACCGAAACGGGTTGGTGAGAGTGAAAAAGTTATATTTCGTATGTATAATAATTAACCTTTTTATGACCCGTATTTTCACTTACCACGGGGAAATAGCCTAGAAAACTTCTCGTGTCCGCAAACTACACACTGGTTTTCATGATGCTAACTAACTTAGAAAAATTGGGTTTTCGCCCGCAAACCGCGCCCGGCCTTTCCAGGGTCAACTTTAACTTGAAAAGTCGCAATGGGTATGAAAAAGAATGAGTTTTACTTAAAATTTATTTGAATGAGATTTATAAGCCACAAACACACTATCTTTATGTTCATTAACAAGGGTTTCAATCAAGTCTATAGCAGTCTCCACAGCTTGGACCACGGAATTGTTTCCGTCAATGATGTAAGAAAAATCATTGGTGACGAGCCAGCCTTCATGTAGCGACTCAATCCATTCTGAAGTAAATTCATTTGAATGCAGCTCATTCCGCTGCAGGACACGCTCGCAGCATATTCGTGCAGCTGTTCTCAGATAGACGTAGTAATCAGCTGGATTCCGATGGTAGAATGAGCAACAGGGCGCTATCTTCTTGAAGATATATCTCGGCATCAGTTAGAAAGCCTCAGTTTTATGAGTGTTGCACAAATATCTTCCGTGTCGCTCCAAATGCGTGCATTAGTATATGGTTTGCAAGCCGTCGCTCGACTGGTGTATTCAAAACATGAAGATTGAATGTGAATGTCCAGCGAGAGGTATTCGCATAGATCAAACTCAGCATGTCCGAGCCGTAAAGATTAGTCCAATCACGAACGGACTCGTAACTTAAGGTTGGCGTCTACAACATCGGATTTGCTACACAACTTGAGGCTGGTATAGATATAGAAGGCGAACATTACAATTGTAAGGCATCTGCCCTATTGCTGATATGCCGACCAAAAGCAACATCATTAACATGCAAAGTCACAACGCAAAGTGTGTTTTAACAACCTAATTGTTGTGCGATGGGACATTCGTTTTCTTTCATTCGTCATCAAGTAGGGTAGTGAACTTTTACCTCTGAATTGTAACTATCATCCTACTCAGTATGGAAGTATCGACAGGCTTTAAGTTGACTATCGAGATTCATTCAGGTGTTGTAGGTCTAGTTCGAAATTGCTCTCAATGTACATGCGCAAATATTGTGTATATATCAGCTTTTAGAAGTTAATAAAGTTGTTTAGTTAAAAGGCCAGATGCGCACGAAGGTCTCTCAAGTACACCGTTTGCATGGACAGTATTTCAAACCACATTCAGCTTATTAACGTTGTGTGTTGCTTCTGAAGCTGACGCACAGGTATTCCTGTGAACGATATGGTCTTGAAGAAGACGGTTGGTCTATGTATTAGTAGAACTAGGATTGAGAATTTCAGAACTTACCGTTTGGTGTGATTAAAATCCATGCTGCATGTGGTTGATCGATTCAATGAAAGGCAAGTTCCTAACTTCCTATATAACCTACATAATATGACAAATGAAACAGGATGCATTGATAATCGATGTACTGATTATTGTTTTTCCTTTAACGTATCTGAAATAACGTTGACTAATAATATTAAGTAATTTTTTAGAATAGGCTTAATAGTCATTCGCAAGGCAGTCAGTATCAGAATTGTTAGCTATCAAAATTGATTCGAGAATAGACGGAAATTGGTAGTAACCCAAAATAGAAAAGTTGTCTTGTTTCGGTGCATTATCGTGCATCGAAACTTCAGTGTGAGTTGGGTAGCCTCTAAGGTGCTCACTAATGCGAGTGTTAAAGTGCCTAGTGGTGGCACCGATGTACCGCATCGAACAATGTACCGCAATTTTGATAGCTAGCATTTCTGATTCTGACTGCCTTGCGAATGAACGGATCGTTTCCACTATCACTTAGATTGTGACGTAGAGTGTTTATGGCACCGGTTGACATGTGACAAGTGACGTATTCGATTTGGTGACGACTATTATTGCAAATGTAAATGAAGAGAAAGCTGATTTTATCCAATGTTGTATAAAAATGACTTGTACGCAATTTTGTGACTCTTTTGTAACCGCTGAAGATGATGTAAATATACATCGAAACTAGTTCGGAACATGCTGCACATTGAAAAGATATGAAACGATTGGGCACTCTCTGTTGTAATATATATATATATATATATATATATATTGTGACTCTTTCAGATTTGGTTGCCCTAGCTGTCTTGTTGAGGGAGTGTTCAGTCAAACTTACACAAAAATTGTTTTTCCGTGTTCGGAACATTATTCTTCTCGTTTTACTTGAACTTATCGTCGTGATGTTATGGCTGCAGAACAATCTGGTGTTCCAAGTCATGGAGTTAAAGGCTACAGTCATTTGAACAAAATTTTGTGTATTCCTGAGGATATCCCTTCGATCCGATGCATCTCATTTACCTTGGAATAAATAAGTCATTTCCGTCAGCGATCGTGAAATATAAGCTGGTCGACGTCGAAAAAATATTCACTTATGTAGATGGTGTCAAGGTTCCTCATTACTTTGGGAGATAACCGAGGAGACTCAATACTGAATTAAATCTATGGAAAGCTCAGAAGCACCGAATGTTTGTATTGTACTAAGATCCAATCATTTTTCTTAGCTGCCTTGATTCTTCTCATGAGCATTCAGAAACGGTTCTTATATTGTACCTCATTCTGTCATCAGGTATTTATTTAATGTATAAAGAGGAAATCAATGATCAAGACATACAGGATGCTGGTATTTGTATGACTGCCTTCCAATCTGGCCTTATTGACCTGCTCGGCGAGTCTGTTAAAACACTGGCATTACACGCACTGCAGCATTTGCCTGATCAGGTCCGCAAATAGGATCCGCTACATTCAGTTTCTGCCATGGCTTTCGAAAATTTGAATAGACAGTTGAAGAAAAGTATTACTGGAACTCGGGGGAGCGCTGCCCAAATGGTATATCGTTATTTGACTGTACAAACCAACGAGGACTCCGTGCTCTACTGTGACGATTCTTGGTAAGTTCCTTCCATGTAAAAGATTTATAGTTAACAATACGCTGCTAACCACGCAAAAACTCTGAAATCTGTCTCCTGCCACGGTTTTTTATCTGATCGTCGCGTGTTCGTTAAAATCAAAGTTATTGTTTTGAGTGATGATAACAGCTTCTCCGTTACGTGTCGATCATATGTAGCAGATCCCATTCTTTCAGGAATTGATATATCTTTCCCACCTGATGTTCGAAACGTGCTTCTTAGAAACTCACCGTTCTTTCGACTCAGGAAAAGTGAAATCATAAACGCTACACCTGCAGAACTTCAACATCATGCAATTGTTTTCCGGCATTCCTTTTTCATGTACGGTGTAAAAATTGTGAACTCTTATGAGCATGAATGATCGTCCTGTCCTATTCGAAAACTTCAAACCAAATCTATTCACAAATGTCGAACCATATGTTAACGGTTTAGAGTTCGAACTCGCATACTCGTACATCAGTGCTGCGATTCGCGCGGTAAAAGCCACTTGCGTGATAAAGCGGGTTTTCTGTGTTTTTTATAGTTTCTCTCGGGTGTTTTGTAATTGATCTAGTTTTAGGGATTATAATGATCATTTTCAGAAAACAGGATTATGTATTATATCTCTGTCAGCCTCTCGTCGCCTTTTCACCTGATTTGCACTTTGAAGCCTTTTATTGACAAAAAGAAACTACTTGAAGTGCTCAATTGTACAATTATGTCCACCATTTTATATGCGTCACCACTCTTCTGCAAGCTTCCGGCAAATATTATCAAGCAACTTGAGTATGCGTAAGAGAGCACATCGGATTATATGTGAGCCCAATTGCAAATTCTCTCTCTTTTCTGACTTAAGAGAAATTAGAGATGGGCATGCAAATAAATTCTTTGAAAAAAGTGAATCTTCTGATCATCCATTGTATCATCGTGTCCCGTCCAAACTTCTGCGTTCCAGTCACTTTTCCATCCCTTATTGCTCTAGTTCCAGACGACTCAATTCATTTTTCCTTGGACTGCTATGCTACTTAACGTAGACAATTGTGATATTCACTTATTTTGAATTCCCGCAATTTTGCATCTGCACACAGTATTCTGCTTTCGAAATTCAAACCGTGTATTCCGATCCTTGTGTATGTAAAAATTCAAATCTTATATCTTTGTAAAAAAACTTTGTGAAATGATTCGATTTCCATTCCATCAAATACACACTTTATTATTATCATTATTATTATTCTAATGGTATCCAAAGTCTATCGACCAACATGTATCTAAAAATAGTGAAGCTATTTGTGACTTGCATGTAGATTTGTGATGAAGAAAGGGTGAACTTATACCAGCATCAAGTATCAATACCATCAAACATAAAGCCGTACATTTATTGACATTATTCGAAATATGCTAAGAAAATGCAGCCGCGCTGGATGGGTTCAGCGGCTCAGTACTAAGACTAATATAATACAGAAAATAGGCGTGTGCGAGTGTTTCCAAATATTCTAGTACTTGTGCGCAGTTTGCATTTATCTCATTCTTAGGAATCAAATTCCATTACACGTCTGTTCTCTTCTCCTTCTGAAAGTTAGGAACTAAACTTTCTCCTTTTCTTTCATCTTTTCTAAGGTTTAATCGGAAATGGCGGTCAAATTAAAATCAGATGCGGAAGAGATACTAGCAACTCATACGCGTTGTTTTTCCGTTGAAATCTTCCTATCTTTTGAAACATGGTCGCTTTGACTTCAATCACATTATGCAGAACTTGTGAGTAACAATGATAATGACAGATTCTCAGCGCATGCATTGTAGAGGTTTTTCATGACAAATGGAAAATGCAATAAACATTATGAAATGTGCCGACTTGAATATTTAACTTCTAATGGCAATTAGATGAAAATCTGTTTTCGTATTCAAATTATCAATTCAACGGCTTTGTTTAGCACCTAGATGACATCTTCTTAAAAAATACTAAAATAGATACTATCCATCTTCAGCCTATAATGCTCATGGAAACGTCTTCCAAAACAAAAACTGCTCCCGATTTCCTGATGTATTTGTCGTCATTTGAAAACTTCATTAAGAGTCTTCTTGACATCTGCCAGAAGTTGAATTGACAACTGACAAATGAGAAGCGTACAAAAATGAAGAAAGATCGCATTCCTTCAGACTCTATTTTGCATGTTATGCACAGGGCGAATAAAGTTTACTTAACCAATTAGTTACCATGCATTCTTTTTGAGCGCATCTATACTTTCTTGGAAATTGAATATTTATGATAATCAAATTTAAATCTAATATAAAAAATATATTATCATATTGCGGCTTCATCAGTCCAGAGAATATTCTCCAACATTTCTGGCCATTGGTCAAACCAATCCAGCATTGTCTCGGCGAACTCCATCCTGCGGTTACAATCTTCAAGAGTCAGTTCTTGCACATCATGAGGCTTCCAAAGGTCTCTAACTCTTTACTGAACGCACCCTGTGCCTTGATAGTCCGCTTTCACAAGCATCACGTGTGGACTTCTGAGGACTCCTTGAAAACATTTGCCGAACAGGTGCACATTTTTCTCAGAGCATGACGTTCTCTGTGGATCTGTAGCACACCCAGTGGTCGTCAGCTTCATATGACAATTTTTTATCGTCTATGGCTCATTCATCCCATTAATCGAACGCCACCAGTGGTCCACCACCTTTGCGCAGCCATCACTGAGTTCCAGACTTCCTATAGTACAGCAACTTGCGCACGCTCTGTAATGGTCAACCGCTAGCTCATCTTAATTCGGTTAGAAATGAAATACGTGGTCAGAAGGTGTACGCAATCAATGAAGTTTACGAAGGTTCTTTCAACGGTTATGAATGTTCATAGAAACCATGTATAAGAGATGACAGATTATATGTTCTGTAGGTACAGAGGGGACATGTTCTTCATTGAGCTATTTAATTTTCACTGCCTAGTTGATTTTCATAGCTGATTCGCCTTCCTCTAAACGAAAAAGGATAACAAGTTTTTAAAAAGTTCCAGAAAAAAGGAATCTTTTCTGAGAGACTCCATTCCATGAAAACTTATTGCAAGCATATTCGTACTTTATGGAGAGCATGCACATCAAATTTTATCACAATCCGATAAAAATTGGAAGAATTACAGTTAATTTTCACTACCTATCAACTTTACACCCACCCTGTATATGAAAAGGCAGAATTTCACGGTAAAATGACTTTAAATTCTTAATTGTATGCAAAAAGTTGCAGTAGACCTCTTCTTTTTCATAAAACGCGCTCAGTTTCTTCTAGCTTCCCAATTTAATCTCAACATGGGGAAACGCTACGGACTCCTACACTCCCGCGCCTTTAAAATAGGCCGTAATATTTTGTAAGAATGCATTTTAAACTCTCTTCCCTGATAAGTCAACAATTACGAGGTATCTTCATCTTCTGATAAGCAGAGAAGTAAGTAGGTGATATTTTCAAATTTCTGTTTATTTCTTAAAAAGTGATAATCAGAAGTGTGAATACGAAGATGAATACAAGTACTACACTGTAAATCGCTGCATATGAAAATTACATTCAAATTGATACCAAATTTACATGCAATCTGAAAGTACACTACAAACTCCTCACTATCAAACACAAGCGAAGGAAGGATTTTGTTTTTAATCAGCCAATGACAGAGGAGTTGTCCTGACAGAGGAGAGATCACAAATGTATTGTGAAATTATTACTGTCTGTCGTCCTTTTCTCTGATGCACCTATCATTTGAATCATTGGCCTAAATGATAAAAAAATTTCTCAGATTATTGCTAACCGAATTCCACCGGTATAACAAATGATATTCTCGAAAAGCTAACTTCAGTAGAAAATTGACATATTATTGAGAAACACAAAAATGCAAATGCGTGAACTACTAGAACATTAGAAGCCCTGAGGATTACGATATTCATAATCAAGATTTGCAGCATAGGTTGCGTGGGTGCAACTATAAGGTATTTAATGAATATTCATCGTGCACCAAAAATACCGTTCATGTTAACACATTTATAACACATCCTGTGCATGCGAAAATTCCTGATGAAGAAATTTGGGCCAAGACAGTGACACGAAGGTCATTCAAATGTCTCTGCATGTAGATCTCAGGATTTTCAGAGCACGCCCCACTGGGAGGTGATTTTCGCCTCTGCTGATCTCCCAGACTATTAGATCAATTTTGCCAAACCACACATCAATTGAAAGGGCATTGTAAGAGGATTCAGAAAAACAGCATTTCTTTCATTTTAAGGATCATTCCTGGGTTGAGGTGAAGGTCAAATAATTCAAAATTTTATTTCAACTCAAATCGGACAAATATTCATTTTCTGAAATACGATCAGTTGTCTCATGCAGATGTAAATAATTGTTTCCTATATTTCATCCCCTAAAGTAACATGATTCTGAAAATTTCAATATTTCTAGATGTAGATCTAAAAAGTACAAAATAGTAAAAAATCATATTTGAAATCTGAATTTCAATTTTCAAACATCGATACATGAAAAGCCAACAATTTCAAATTCAAGAATTGTGCCGTTGTGAATATATTTGTATTGATAGGAAGAATATTTAATGTAATCTCAACTGATTTCATCAAGAATTGATACCGCAATATACATTAGAAGTGAATGCATACCGAAATCAGCAAAAATATCCGAAAATTCAAATTTTAAGGTAGCTCTCACGCCAAGAGTATAATGCCAAATATATTTTCCTTCCGTGAAAAGTTGCATAAAACGTAGAAAGTAACCTGTTCGAAATTTCCATCCTGAAATCCTCCCGCAGTGGGACGAAGGTCAACATAGCCCGACTGCGTTTCATCTGACCAAGTAATTCTATCGAGAAGATCGGGCGTCGCTTCACAATGGTATACAAACATTTCACAAAATTGTAGACGGCGATCACATATCAGATCATCAATATCATCATACCGTGGATGAATCGAGATATGTAACGGCGATCATTAATTGCGCAGATCTTCTGTTGATATTGAATTGAAAACTGCATTCTGATGACTGAGGGGCTTCGACCACCGTCTGAGCAATCAGATATTGATTTTCTACACTGTTGACAATCACAAGGTGTCCAGAACGAGAAGAGTCTTCCACATGTCCATTGGCATTAATCTATTGATCTATTTAATACATCGTTATTCACAAAGTCCCAAATGAGTACTAGAAAGAGTTCTGAACCTGAGTTTCAGGTTTCCAGAAAATAAAAACAAATTCCACTTCGACATGCAGGAACACACCAAGCCGTCATTTCCTCAGCCTTCGCTACCTGAGACAGAAGTGACCCGAGTGACAATTGTGCTGCAGGAACTATGAGCAACTATGTTCACCGTTTGCTATGTGTCACTTGTTCCCACATACAGTCACTGCTCGTCAACAATGTACACACACTCGTGTCTCAACTGGGAAGAGACAAATAGTCTACAAATAGTCTATATTGTATCGACGCACAACCTACATAAGAAATGAAGCAAAAGGGCAAGTTCATTCCTTTAACTATCTTAAAAGTGTGATGATATCTGATATCAAACCTTGCAAAAAGAAAACAAAAGAAGATTTGGGATAGGAAAATGTGCCTTACAAAGACTGAATAGTGTAATGAAGGACCGGAAGATTGACAGTCGAATTAAGAACAGGATACTCGAATGCAACATGCACCACATTTTAACCCTCATCTCACTGGGGGACGTTTTCCGCCCTCCTGGCGAACTTTTTGAATATCTCTAAAACCAACCAAGCTATAGCCACCAGATTTCTAGCAGCACTTTATGTCAGAGCGATTAATAATCATCTTTTTATTAACCACCTTGAACAGATCTCTCGATTAGTGCATGGTTTATTAGTTCTTGTTGTCATTTTCCATTTCATATAGTAGTCTAATGGAAAATTGGCGTTTTTTGACCTTTGACCTTCACCTCAGCCCAGGGATGACATCAGAAATATAACTGACACTGTTTTTGTAAATCCCCTCTGAATACCGATTCAATTGATGTGTGGTTTGGCAAAATTGGTGCAATAGTTTGGGAGCTATGAACACAGCATGTGTCAAATCATGATGTGCTGCGATCACAGAATTAGATTGTTTAAGCGAATCACTTTGCTAGAAGTGCAAACTGATTCAAAACGATGACACATTCAGGAACTTGCTAATTGGGCAAAAAAAGAAAATTATAATACCTTCCAGAGATAGGAAAAATAGTCGTGCGCCGCTTGCGGATTGCTGTGAATTCCTTCAAAATGCTCCGATCGCCACGATTCCTTCAGATTTGAAGAATTCAGATCATTGCGCAAAAGTTTTCTCGATAATGTGGGACACTCCGATCATTATTAAAACAAGGTTAGCAAGCGCATGAAAAACATTCACAAACTTCTCTGTAGAACTTGACATCGACAGTGTCTCTTTGCTATGTGATCTGGTTGATAACAGTCACTGAAGTTTCGCACAACTTGGCGTGTTTAATGTTGAATCGGCTGCTCATTGTTCGACTGCTATGGCATCATATCAGCAGATTGTGATATGATTTTGATATGTCATTATGATATGTCCATACCATTTCATCAACGCTGAATGTTTCCTTTCTAGTCAAACAGAAGAAGAGACGACTTGTCTAATTCTATGGCTGCGATGGTCCAGGGCAAAACGAATTGTTCTTCAAGATATCAGAGATTGATAGGCGAAGCTCATGGGCCACGTAATGTGAAAGGGGCAAGTGGAGAACGAATTTTGAAGAGAGCTTCCCGCCGTCTTTACATCATCCGTTGTCTGCGTGAGACTATGGGGAAGCATGAACTGATTGTGATTTTCCATGCAATCATCACTTCTTTATTTATGTGTGCATCACCGGCTTTTGGTCATCTTTCTAAAACCTTGACTGAGAAGGCTGATCGGTTTTTCAGAAGATCACAACGTTTAATTTGTGGACGAGAGTGTGAATGTGGCAAGTTTGATCTGTTTTTGGACATGTTACTTCGAAGTGGGTTGAATTTTTTGCACAACTGTGAAGCTAACTCCTGTCATCCGCTACATAATTTTGTGCCAACGCTTGAGAATCAGTGATCACTTTTCGAGTCCTTTTTCGCGTACTGCCAGACGGTCAAACTCTTTTTTCCCTGATTTGTGAGGAAGCAGGTGAGTTGATTACCCAGTGAGTTGACAAGTGTATTGCATTGATTGCTGTATTGATGATTTTCATTATTTTAAATATAACCACATCTCTCTCTCTCTCTTGTAACAAGAAAATTAAACGGAAGAAGACTGATCTACGCAGGGAGGCCGACACAATCAGGATTTCGACGAATAGAGAAAAATGGACAACCGTGATCACCTACGTCCGCATCGAATGGGACACCGGGAGTGAGTGAGTGAGAGGACATTAGAATATATCATACATAAAAGTCAACTAGGCTAGATACATCTAATTGCCTTGCACGGAAGGAAGTTCCTTTTCCTACCATCTTTCTATTTAGAGAAAAATTGAGAACCCTCCCTTCTTATAGCGACGCTTATAATTTGCAAGTGACGTAAAATGAGAATGTCAAATCCGCCCGACGTTTCGTCCGCCGCGGACTTATTCATGGACAAACTGGCAAGCGATGGTTCACATTTCAATAATGACTTCTCATCAATTCTTGTTTCCTGTTCATGGATGGACAATGGATCCTGATATAATTCGCATCAGCCACCCTAGTATGAATAGGATCGTCTACAGTAAAGGAACGATCAGAATGACATAGCACAATATGATCTGAGATGGCTCTTGTACTGTCTTTATTCTATACACTCGCACTGTCTATATACACTACTAACAATTTCATTTTTATCATCGCGGGCAACAATTGTTTCATTGTAAATATTATCACTAACAAACGGATAGGGATACCCACTCGCGATCAGGATTTCACAAACTCTTTGTGTTTGATTTGAGCTAACATGAGCATCGGATGACAAAAAATTCTGCGCTCAACATCTTGCATGACAAGATTTGCAACAGTCACGGAAATAGGACTGCCCATAGGACAGCAAAATGTTTGGTGGTAAAACACATTTTTGAAGCAAAAGTCCGACGCATTTCAGCAAAACTGAAGGAGTAACAATATATCATAAATAGAAAGAGCTGTACGCACTTTATCTCATTAACTCTTTCCTTATAGTTCAAAAACACCTGAATGTGTTGCTCCCATTCTGCGTCGATTTCATGTTAAGACCTTTTACAAACCATGTCTGCGTATAAGGAATTTTTTGCCTGATCCTAAAGATAAAGTTGATTCCGCTCAAAGATGTGGTGTTATTTATAAGATACCCTGTCAAGATTGTGAGCTTTCATATATTGGACAATGTGGTAACTGCCTGAATATTCGCATTGGTCAACATCATGCCGCTCTTAGGCTAATGCATCCTGAGCGGTCAGCAGTCGCAGAGCACTCTCTACTTTATTTTTTCATTTCTATGTCTTTCCATTCAGCATTGTTTTTACAAAGATGTCTTTGTGCACACTGTCATCGACGTCATCCTGTCTAGAGTAATGTTAACGCTTTGAGATGTGCGCTTTAGTCTGCCTGGACGACGCAGCCAGACCGGCTGTGAAATATCGGTCAATTGTAAATAATTGCCTCTGATTTCTCAAGAATAAGACGAGTTTTGATGTCCGATATTTCGTATTTCTTTGTCAAAGGACCAAATAAGAAACACGAAATTTCCGACATCAAAACTCGTTTTATTCTTGAAAAGCCAGGGACAATTATTTAACTATTTAATTTTCTAAGAATGGCCAAACTTGAGCAGTTGTACAATGTACGTTGTGCGCTAAATTATGATCGGTGGAGAAAGTATCAGCAACAGCAGCTTGAGTCTACATCAGTCTGTGATGTGAAGCGTGTCCTATCTCGCTCTGATTCAGGCCCTGTATAGGCGTGGAAGTAGTTCGAAATGTCAATTTAAATAGATGGCTCTACAAATGTCAATGAGGAATCAATGAGGGGAAAATAGGAAATGATGCGATTCCTACTGTCTTCAAATTCTTCGTCCGGTTTTTTTGGAGCAACGAAAATCGAAATTACGAAATCTGTCACGACCAGATGCAACTAACACGAGCTACTGATTTTCTTGAAGTGCAAAGTGGCAAAATGTTAGAAATTTATAATCTTGCATCTTTAGAGGATGTAAAAATGATACTTGCCTCAGAACGTTGCAATATGTCAATTTTTGACAAAACATGATGAATACAAATTTTGCTGATATACTTTCTAAGGATAAAATCAAGTTTGATTATTCAAAATGACTTGACTACTTCGGTTATCATCGATGATCAAAATTGTGATATTGCTCCTGATTCAACTATCTCTTCTTTTGCACAAGTTTAGATCACTGGATCGCAGAGGCTGAATGTTTGTTGATTCACTCAGTGAGATTTTACTCGGTCACACATGAGGTTGCGAATAAGGCTGCTCGAACAATGGCGAAATGAATCTTGTTTTAATCCGATTTATGGTCGCTTGAACGTTTTTCATCGAACAGCACAAACTTAGTAAAAAAGTAGACTGTGAATATTATTTTCTTCTGAGGTGATGGTAAATGATATGATTCATGCATCTAGCCATCATCCCATAACTCTCTTTAAGAACTACAACTTGTTATTCCCGTGTGCGAGTATGTGTATCGCATGAAACTACATTAATCAAATAAAAATCTTCGACATAATGTGGAATAAACGTAAAGACCTTGACTGCAAACTGCAAAGCGTAATGCCGTCATTCCTGGAACATATAGTCGTCTGTCTGCTCACAACAATGAGCAAAAAAATTAGCAGGAAATTTTAAGTAACCTGGTTGTTGTACGAGATGTTGACCTTTCGATCGGAAAGATATTTTTGAGCCACATTCAGAACTTCTGATAAGTGAACAGCGCGGGTGAAGGTACATGCAGCTGCAAAGAAAGTTGTCGACGAAGAAATTAAGAATTACATTAATATGTAGCCCCAGAATGCAGTTTCGGTTTCATATCCGCCATTTTGAATTTTCGTGATTTTCACGAAAAGAGCTAGCCGTATGATATTCATTCAATTGCATTTAGAAAGAGCAGGTCAAATAACATAGGAAACTGCTGACGAAATTGATGGGATTTTTTTTAATATTCAGCACCAGAATTCAGTTTCGGCTTCGGTGTCCACCATTTTTGCGAGAAGGGATTTTCGATCAATTATATTTGAAAAGCGCTGGTCAAATTACATGGGAAACTGCTGACATAATGCTTTGGAATTCTTTTAGTCTAGCACTAGATTTGAGTGTCCGCCATTTTGAATTTTCGTCATTTTCTCTAAGAGGGCTTGAAAAATATGCTTTTCGAAACTTTCATGCAAATATACATCAGAAATCGTTGAGAAATACAACAGGAAATCGACAAAATGAAGCCGCCTCTCCTTCACACCGTGGTGGGTAATTCGTGATTCTTAGTTAATTTGATGATTTCACGGAAATGTGCGTCGCTCACTTGTTAAGTGAAGAAGAAAATTCGGTCAGGAGTGCCACATTGAAGACAATACTCGATCCGAAAATTTACCGAAAAGTAAGTATGATAGTCTCCCATGTTTTTTCAATTGAAATGGATATGAGGCAACAACTGTTTTCAGGCATCTATCTACCATAAGTATCTGCCAGCTACTTCAAGCATGTTATCTATTTCTAACTTGCAATCATCAGCGAACTTCTTCCACTTCTCTTTATTTCTGAAGACCCAATGTTGTTTTGTTTCTTATCTTCATAGATTCAGTTTCTATATGAAGTGTCATTTTATTATGATCGCTTACATAAAAGGCTCTAGATTCTTCTACTTCCATTTGCCCCGTTTTATCCACCGTATTCTCCGTATACAATACATAGTCGATGATTGCTTTCGATTCTCCTCTTTCCCATTTGCTTACCGTCACATCCGATGTATTTAAGATACATCATCCTTCAATTTCTAGCAAATCTTCTACAACATTCGCATTTTTCTTTCTTCTGCCATCCAGTTCCGCAAAATCAACGTTGATGTCATCTACTATTATAATCATTGCTTTTCCGTATTCTTCTATTTTCTTATTCAGCTGCAATTTTATTTTCCGAACTTTATCAGTAACGTCCGAATAGACTACCATCGTTACTTGCCTTTATGTCGACGGTCACAATTGTGACGAGCTATTTATTCATTGATTATAATGGCTATGACAACTGATGAGTGGTGATGAGGATTTGATCCTGTCAATTGACACAGTCGCATAAATGGCTCGTAGCTCAGTTGGTAGAGCAGAGGTATAGCTAACCGTGCTCGTAGGTTCGAATCCTACCAGCTGCACATCTTTTGCATGGCAATTTGATATATCATTGCTGCTAATCAGACCGAAAACCATAATTTCGCAGTAGGGCGGAAACACGATTAGGATTAAAAAAATGGTCCATCTACTTATTATACACCAATCGAGAGCTGAGATCATGAGGAATTCGAATATGTAAGTTAAAAAATCGAATCTCAATGTCCTTTTAGTACAGAGAGCAAAATTCAAAATGGCCGCCAAAATACAATATTTTGATACCTATGTTAACAGGAAATTATAATCTGTCTACGTATTTGGCAATTAGAGCCCATTTGTATAGTCCGTATTATGCAGTGGATACACGAAAATAAATTCAGATAGCAGAAACAATGATTACGCTTTTTAAATAGTAGTATGTGACGAGTATTAAACTATAATGTAATTATGTGATGTAAAAATCACTAAAAGTCGCTATCCGAACATGCATGTTTTATTTCATTGTTCTATAAATCCACTAATGGTGAATTTGTGATATTTATTCTCTAAGGCGTAAAAGTAAATTTTGCAGTTGTATGTAGTGGTATAAACACCCAGTAGGCTATACGTAATTTTCTTATCACATGGCTGAATGTATATTTAACCTTTGTCTTAGCAAATATTTACATGTACCGGTGTATACATGTGGTATTGATAACTTAATGTAATATTGATACGAGGAATACTTACTTTAAAGTGTATTGACTTCCAGTTATTCATTGCATACATGTACAAATACATAAATGCACATGTAAATGTACTTAGACATGCGAATTAATATTATTTAAAGAAACGTTGCAAAAAAAGCAAATTGCAATTGATCTTGGCTGACTGAATATAATATTTTGAAGTTTACATTTGCTTAGATAATGAAATTGATTGCGGCTTGCCTTTTCGCAACGCTTGTTTAAATGATGATATAATGCCCAATTTCATCAATATGTTAATGATATACATCTACATGTACATGTATATGAAAATAGACACAGTTTCTTCGGCGGCTAACAATATAGGCACAGTCGTTTTCTTTATCCTATTTCCTTACGTTGACGTCCTATCATATTGCCGATTGTGTACATGTAGGCTCCACATCATTAATCATGACATTTAGACACCATCAACCAAGAATGTATGTATACATGTAGCTGCACTGCCTGTGTGCGTGCCTGTTGCTATAGCAACAAAAAGTAAATGAATACGTAAAACGTAGAATCAAATAGCAGATGGTGACTAATGAAAACAGCAGTTGCCGATCAGTTCTTGGATAGAAGATTGATTGATCTCTTTGCGGCAGGATTGCATACAGAACTCGATGCATGCATTAAGGTGCGTGCGTCCGCGGATTTTCATTATTGATTCGATGATTTGGAACGGCATCGCAGATAACTTGCTGAATGATCATTTCTTCGTGCGCGCGCTATCATGCCTCGTGAACGTCGATCTCATAAAAGCAGCCGGCTTGAAGTATGTCTCCTTTGTTTCGGTAAGTCCAAAACCATGCGCCTCATAACTTCAAATATGCAACGCACCATCGAGAAATACTTTCTCCATGGGTACGACCTATCTGATATACGTCTTCCAAAAGCATTACGCAACACATGTAGGTTGGTAGTTGGTGAATACGACAAGGACATATTCACCCGTTCAATAAGTCTGTTTGACCATTCGAAGTTTGCGGAATTACCTCCGCCTATGTCAACACGATCAAATTCTGAGTGCTCATGTCTTCTGTGTAAGACCGCAGGTATGAAGGGATGGACTGAGTCGAAGGTGGGAAGACCAACGGCTGAACCATATCCGAATTCAACATTGAAGATTTGTGGCAAGTGTCTTACACATTTAGGGAAAGGCCTTCCTCATCAGTGCTCCAAGACCACTAGATTTGATAATCTGAAGCAACTGTTGTCTAAAGGCAAAACGTCTGAGCAGCTTGCAGCCTCTGTGCTGAAGTCAAAAGCAATGCAGTCTCCTACAAATTCAGTAAGTCTTTCAACACTTGTAGGTCAACCATTGAAAATTTAAGTTTCTCCAACGTCCACGTTGAGATCTCCACTCCGCAGACTAGATGTAAATGATCTTTCGAATATTCAGTCAAATCTGAATTTGAGTTCCAATGCAACACTGAAGCTAGCTGGTGTCATTCGATCTACTTCAGGTAGTAGGAAGAGTGTTGAATCAAATGCTAAAAGCAAACTAATTGAGTTAAATCACTCGCTTGATTCGTCCTTTGCAGTTTCATGTGAAAGCTATTTTAGTAAGACTGCTGATGAGTGCAAGCATGTTGACAGACCGTTTGTGCGTTGCACCAATTTGGATGGCTTGATTCAAGAAATTATCGATCACCGTCATTATGGATCGGCAGCGGGGTTACTTTTCAAATTGGGAGTTGATGGCGGAGGTGGTTTTTTTAAGATTTGTCTATCTGTTTGCTCGAATGCCTCCAGGAGAGAAAACAGCGTTAAAGGCATTTTCCTTATAGGTATTATCCCAAACATTCAAGAAAATTACTCGAATCTTCTAAAGATTTGGTATCTGATTCGCTTGGTAGGTCCAGACTCCGTTTTCTCATTGACATCGAAGGTTATTGCTACAGATTTGAAATTAGCAAATCTCTTACTCGGTCTGATGTCTCACGGCTCTTCACACCCGTGCACTTGGTGTGACTCAAGCAAATCTTCTCTGAGATTTAAGGTCAATCTTCGAACGCTTGGAAGCTTGAATGATGCTTTCTGGCGATGGTATGACGAGACTGATCAGGACAAGTCCAAAGCAAAGCATTTCGGGAATGTTATACATTGTTCAATTCTGAGAGGCGAATCATCAGAACGAGTGATTGATCTTCTTCCTCCTCCTGAGTTACACCTTCTCATGGGACCTTTCAACAAAAGGTTTAAAGAATTAGAAAAAGAGTGGCCAGAAGCCATGACTTGGCCACGCACATGCTTTGTTGAGAGAGAAGCCATACATGAAGGCTTGTTCAACGGAAACTCGTGCAAGAAGTTGCTATCCAAAATCGATGCACTACGATCCATGTGCCCGTTGCAAGGCTTGAAATATGTCGAGGCCTTTGAAAAATTTCGTAAAGTTGTGGACGCCTGCTACGGCCATGATCTCGATCCAGATTTCCGAATGATTATCCGTGACTTTGAGAAAAGTTACCTCTCTCTCGGTATTTCGATCAGTCCAGAGGTCCAAGTCTTTCACCACATTACAGATTTTTGTGATTCTGTGCACACTGGCTGGACTCGGACGATACAGCGAGCAGGCTGTTGAGGCAATTCATGCTGACTTTAGATCTACTTGGGCCAAATACAAGGTCCATGAAGTGAACCCGCGTTATCCGGAGCAGTTGTTGAAGGCAGTTAACGATTACAACGCAATGCATTTGCGTATCTTCTGATTTTGTGTATTTTTTTCCTTTTTTCAATGGAATATTGAATAATGATTTGAGCAACGTTTGTTTTTCGCGAATGAATTGTAAAGCGCGTAGAAAACAGCTGCTACAAGCTGTAGTGCGAAATTTTGGGTTGATGTCTGAAATAGGTATTCCATAATTTCATATTGGTGCATTTATAAAAGAAACAAATTTGGATAGTAATTTTTGGTGATTTTTACATCACATAATTACATTATAGTTTAATACTCGTCACATACTACTATTTAAAAAGCGTAATCATTGCTTCTGCAGTCTGAATATATTTTCGTGTATCCACTGCATAATACGGACTATACAAATGGTCTCTAATTGCCAAATACGTAGACAGATTATCATTTCCTGTTAACATAGGTATCAAAATATTGTATTTTGGCGGCCATTTTGAATTTTGCTCTCTGTACAAAAAGGACATTGAGATTCGATTTTTTAACTTACATATTCGAATTCCTCATGATCTCAGCTCTCGATTGGCGTATAATATGTAGATGGACAATTTTTTTATCCTAATCGTGTTTCAGCCCTACCGTGCATTTAAAACGAGAAAATGTACATTTTCTAGCCATTGCATTTCTTGGATGTCTGCGTGGATCCATGGTGGGGATAGCGATTTTCCTGCAAGGATCTGCATCGTTGTGTGCGTGCGGTCAAGATTGAGGACCTTCTGCATCCCTTCCGATAACCAATCAAATTTGCTCACAGGGTAATAACTAAGACAGCAATTGCGTCGCAAATAATGACTGATAATACCTTACAGGCATCTCACTCTCTCTTTCATTCAAGTTTTACAATTGAATGTTTGGTGATGAAATTTAAAGCATCGGCTGGGCGGTTCAACCAGCAGTTTGAATTTTACACAACTTACTGTGACACATCTACTCGATGACATTTGATAACATTCTGATACACCTGAATCTTTAACACAATCGATATCGTTGGTTGACAATGTATTTGAGAAAACGTGAGAATGCACGCAGACTGATTCTAGTAGCTGTTTAAGGAGACAACTTTAGCGCTGTCCTGATGTGTAGTATATGAGATGATGCACCATATTTTGTAGCCTATTTGTGCAGCAACGATGGGGAAGTTGTGGTATATTCTCCTTTTCCTTAAGAGTGTATCAGGTGAGATTATTTGTCTTCGTGAATGTAATATAGATATCCTACCACTTTATTTGACCTGTAAAGAGATTACTCGCGCGGCTGATGATATTTACTCCAATGCAATAGAAGGAATTCAGTCTATGCCAATTATGAGTGCTCTTGTCCTTATTTAGTATGCATTTAGATTGGATCTGTGAATAAAAATTGACATTATTGGTCATCCTAAATTTCTATTTAAATATTCCTGATAATCATAGACATGTCAATCACAATCTGTCCTTGATCATCAGAGCACGTCGGCAAATACAATTCTCTACGCACCTCGTGCATGAGATTGCGTCCTCATATAGTCGTTAATTTATTGTTTAGATAGCTAGCACACACTGGCGGGTCATTTAAGATATCTCTAACTCTTGGAATGCTGTAAAGTAGCAGTCATGCACTCGTCGCGTAAATAACTAATACATGAGATTTGCATGCAGCATCACTCAGACGCTGAAAATAGGTTAATATGTTTCAAAAATATGAGTTGTAGGCTGTCATCAACCTTTATGCTAACACTTTATCAGAAGAGAACATATAGTAAATCTTCAGTGGAGGCATGTAGTAAATCAGTTCTTAGCTTCGATTTGTATTAATCATTAATTATAATTAAAAAATTAAAATAGTTTAATTATTATTTATTGGTTATCATTATTATTATTTATTCGTAATACCATATGATATTGCGTTCTATATATTTTTTCGTATTAACGATTGTGTTGTGAAGTATGGAGACTGCAGAAACTATAGAACGCAACAGCTGCCGTAACTGGATTGAAGCATAAAAGCGAGTTGTACATTGATCTAAAAATTATCAAGCGCTTTTTCTAAATCATAGTTCATGACACATTCGTCCATCTTATTATATCCTGTATGTAGATCCTATATATATAGTGGGTATGTGGAGATTGGCCTACATCAACCTCTCTTCTAGTCATCAACCTAATTTCTTGTTGATTGAAGATTTTCCTTGATAGCTTCATGATCCAGTCACTTCTCTTGCCAAGTGAAAATGACACAGGGTTGATAAATCAACTGAAAATAGTTGGAAATTTTTGTGATGAAAATCGATTAACCATTAATTTCGATAAAACAAAAGTAATGATGAGTTGTATAACAATGATAGTATCGTAATAAATACTGATGATGTTATTGTAACTATAGTTAATGAATTTAAATACCTTGGAATGTGGATCTTTAAGAACAACAAAAAGCATATTGATTGTTTTGCAAAAAAGGCACACGTGCTTCATATATAACTGAAAAGAAATTAACAGAATTCGGCCATGTAAATGAAAGTGTTGTGAAGAACACATTTAAAATGGCAGCATTGTCTACAATGACATATTGTGCTGAAGTTTGTTGCTACAAAATTCTAAATAGCATTATTAAGATTCAATATCAATTTTATAGTAACCATTACCATTTGCTAAAATCAACCCCGTACTATTCCTTGATCGGAGACTTTGGACTTTTTCTAGTCGAATTCTACTTCTGAAAGGCAGCGATCACTTTTTGGAAGCAGCTAATAAGTAATGAAGAAAGAAATTTGACTAGAAAAATGCATGCTGAAATTTATAGCCATATGAATGATTCTCAATACTCCTACACATGGACAGCCAAAATGAAAATTTTGCTGAAAAAGTCGACCAATCACATTTATGGCAAAATCAAAATACTATAGATAAAAATGATGGAAAAATGCACGCGCAGTACTTTTTTTGAATACTTCCGTGGATCGACAGTGACAAAGATAGTGGCAGCCCCGGTCATTATTTTCTATGCATCTTTATCAGGATTAATTCATTGTGTACTTTAGTAATCGGTTTATTTGTCATACCCACATGACCCACTTCTTTAAAAAACCTTGAACTGAAAAACAATGTTTCTCCATATGAAAGTACACTTGTAATGTTATAGATATTTTCGCTTTAATTTATATAATTTTTGGAATATGACAAGCATGTGTTAACTTCCATTTTAATTGATCAGATTGTAACAATGGTAGATGAGATAAACGTTATTTCCAAAGGAACCAATTGCTATTATAATTATGGAAAGTAACGCCAGATCATCTAGCGTAGTAGTTACGTTAATTCGGGAAGATTAATGTTTCGTAAAAAGTGGTCAACTATTTACGCAAGGTTACGACAGAAATGTTTGTTTTGTAGCGTTACGTTTGCCTAATAAGTTTCCATGTTTTACAAATTACTTTCGAAAAGTGTAGCCAAATGTAAGACGCTAATTTTGCGAAACTTAACGAAACCGTGTTATGTGGGTAAGAGCGCTCCTGTTATTGAAGTTGTTCTACTACTCCTTCCTTGTGGCATTTTTATCAAACCCGAGTTTTCTTTACCCTTACCTGCTTGGAGGTGTCACAATTATATGTCCATAATCATTCCATCTAAACAATAGAAAATCTGGGTCATGAACAAAATGAATTCACCTTCTAACTTTTCTCGAATGTTTTAGTGGAGGATTGCCAGTTTGCTTCCCCTAGTTCGAATAGACTGCTTTGAGCCCATTTATGCCGGCTATATGAAAAACGGTGAATGGAAGGAATTTATTTTTGATTCCTAGCATAACTAATGCTAATGAATCCCTACATAAATTTTAGACTTTATACCATTATGGTCATAGATATCTGACATGTACTAAATTTAGCACATCCGGGATTAGCATTACATCAATAGGCTGAAACTGACAATCAAAAAGGATATTTGTCGGATCGCTGAGGAATCTTTATTACTGCATGGTATTTATCTTCATGCATATAGTTACTACAGCTACTACAGCTGCTACGACCGGATTTTGCTATTCTTTTGTAGTCGAATGGATTGTTTGGAAGGCCATTCTTTCAGAATGTTCCAATACACGATATACCCAGATTTTCTTTCAATAAATAAAAAGCGCGCGGACCAGAAAAAAAGTTGTCCGTGGTTATTGACATCTCTTGTTCCGGGTATCGATCTTTCAATATTTTTCGCCAAGGTTTACCAACAGCGTTACCGCTTTTCCCAAATCATATTCCTGTTGCCTGTTCGACATGTTCAGGATACAGCTCCATCCACAGTCATTAACCAAGGTGGGACGCCAAGATCCAAACTTTGTCCAAATCTGATGGGTTTACCTGCTATGAGCTGTTTGCATCCATGGCGACCGAATTATTTCACCATTCATTCATCAAAAAGGGAAACTGTTTCACTCCGACGCATTCATGAGAAATCCTTTATTCAATTTTCATTTATGTCACTCAAATGCCGGATGTGCTGAATTCCGAACATTTGACTTTAAAGTTATACAGTATATGCGTTAAGGGATATTTCATCAGTGTGGCGCCTTGAATGAAAAATCTGCATTAAAACCCTTTCGCTGCTGAGGCAAATTTTGTCTCATTCCCTCAGGTGCGGATGGTAAGTTAACTTACCATGATCAACATTCTCCTCAGTGCGGGATGGTAAGTTAACTTACCATTGATAAGATCACTCATCTTATCACCTAAAACCCATGTTCGAATGCAAATGACACATGTTCAACTTGTTTCTCTTCATTGCTTTCTCAACTCCTTTATGCGCCCCACGGCGAGCGCTGATGTTTTTTATCTGACATTCTCATTATCTCATTCTACTGATAAGGTGTCAAAGCTTTGAAACCGCTTTCTGAAGAAGTTGCTATATAGCTCCAAATTGCTCGCACTTTATCAAATTGACGGTTCCCTTGTTCATTGGTATGAAATTCAGGTATGCGTGGTCATAAAGAAGCGATCATTTTTCTATTGGCTTCGAGACTTTTTGATCAACATAATAATCGGTATTCACTATTCAGAGATAATTTATTGCAGTGAGACATTTCTTGCTGCGGACATTTTGTATCCATTTGAGTGACATCGTATTGAATTACGTCTCTCGTCAATAAAAAGATGATAAGAAGTAGAATATCAGAAATTTTAAATCGAAAAACACAGGCGCTAGAACGCAAAGAAATGACTTGATAGATGATAAGAAATTTTATTTTATCAGCGATTTGCAATAACACATTTTATTTATACATTCTTTGTCCGATACACCGTTATCGGTTTAAATTAAGTTAAGTGTGCGCAGTTTCAGTGAGGTGATGTCATGCATCTACATATGGGCGAACAAGTGCATACAAAACTATACGTCTAAAACCGCCCTTATTCAGGTTCTCGTAGTATTTTTGAAATGTTCTGTTGTTAATCCTTTGTTGACAAGAAACTGCTATACGCGCATATCAGTGGCGGCTTGCACACAAGCAAACTTATTTAAACTATAATTATTAGCATATTTATTATTACAGTCGCCATTACTATTCAAGCGACTACCTGATTCTGTGATGTAAAATCAAAACCTATTTCACGAAGGGGTGAATATTTCCAAAAAAAGTTACCTTTATTCGAAGTCAGCTCCTACCTTTCTCATGATGATATCTTTTCTTCTGTACTATTATGAAGCTTCCTGAATTTGTTTGTATAGTTTAATTTTCATTTACAAATTCATATATACTTTCTATACTTTCTATGAGAGACACATTCGAATATATCATAAAATTGTTCATATTTTAGGACGACTTAGTTTGGCGCTTTCGACAGTGAGTTTTCTAAACAAACTTGCCAGAGAATTCTTTTGTCCTTCTCATAAAGACTGTCAATGACCTTTTTCACATACATGTGCTGTTTATTGACAGATGACAATCAAACAAAGTTTGAAATACTATTATGGAAAAATTGTCGTGAGATCTTCCTCCACAAAAACAAGTTCAACGTTTATAACCCCTGAAAATAAGAAAACGTCCAATGGGAGGTAAATAATAAGATATTGAAACGATTTCATGAGAAAATGATGCGAATAAGCGAAAAGGGCTTGATACGTCGAAAATTCTATCCGGGATAAAAATCCTAATTTGAAAAAAATCTGAATATCAATTGAGTTTTGAGTTCTGGAATACAAACGTTGAGACCTCTTGACAGTGCTAGATTTGAGCTCGATAGTAGGGGGAAGTTTTCGACCGGAAGTTTTTGGAGTCAACGTCGTAACTAATGCCGGAAAAAAGTGGTGATCAAAAGGAAAAGGACATCGATTCTTATAGCACCAATCTCATCCTCGCATCTATAGAATGCACGCGAATAATTTTAAAAATGGTCGCATAAATGGAAACCATAAATGCAATGAGGAGGAGATAGTCATATTTGATGCTTGAAAGGGATTCCCCAATGCATTCATTTAGTAATAATTCCTTTTAATTATTCCATTAAGCATTTTCTCCAACTTGAATTCCTTTGTCATCTTTCTGAACAAGGAAAGTTAATAATTGATGATTAGACAATTAAGTTTATGAAGAATCGCGAGGAAATTAGTCCTACACCTATCAGTATTGCTCATAACAAAAGTAATATATTAATGCTCAGTCAATCTGGTTGAGGCAATGTAAGGCCTATCTACTGAAATTATTCTCCCCCCGTCAGGAAATAAAGGCATATCTTCAGTACCGGGGATGAGACGAGACAGAGCGTGGAGGTGAACTTCTGCACTTTCCTGAACACAGATTCCTAGCGTCATTCACCAAAGACAGCATTTGAGCAATTTGACTCATTTGAACAGAATCACATAAAAATTCGTAAAGGTTGATTAGGTCGCGTGATCACGGTCTGCGTGAGTAGCATTGAAAATTCTCCGGATGACGTCATCACATGAAAATTACGCTCCCTGGAGGCATGCCCTCTCTGTTCCATGTAAAACTGCCCATGTGCGAAATGATTAACTCGTTCAACGATGCTGTACTTTGCAATGGCCCACTTATTCCTAGCTGAAATGGGAAAGCTAACCTGGTCGAGAGAGAAGCGATACCACATACCTGTGAGCCTGTGAACGAGACGAACTTGTTGACTGTATATACATTTGCCAGTTCGATAAATACGTACGACTGACTGATGCTAGTTGTAGTAAAATAAAGAATACGAAGTAGAAAACTAGAAAGCGTAGCGGATTAAAAGTGATAACTTTAAAGTCAGCTATTCGTGAATCTGAAAATCAGTGGAAGCATTTTCATCAATATTATGCATATTGATGAATTATGATCTTAAATATAGGACTATAAAATCAATGTCACGATTCATGATATCGATATTATAAAATAGAGTCCGATCCTATGTGTATTACATAATTATGATTATCATTTGCAATATTAACAATAAGAATGAAATGAAATAAACGATAGATCAAACTGTCATGGAAAAGATGTGCGACTGTTAGGATTCGAACCTACAACCGCAGGTAACTTACACCTGAACTTTGTCTTCATAATAAAGAGAAAAAGAGTAAATTTCAAGAGTGGAATAAGCCTTTGTCAATGTGTTGTATTTTGATGCGAGAAGAGGAAAACAACTTTGTTGGCTCGCATCCATCGATGTAATGAACGAACAGTCACAATGTCTGACAGCTACACTGATGGCAAGATAGCACATTACAGACCGACAGCAGTCACAAAGAAAATGGGAATCCTCCACTAACTGTGGACTGTCTCAGATGAAGAGATTGTCACACACAGTCATTCACATAGTCATACACAACACAATGAAAAATGATTTTGAATAATAATGACATTGAATTTCATTTATGACAGTGCTACTTCAAATAACAAATGTAATTCAAAAAGTAGCTTGCGGAATCGATGGAGACAGTAGGATTTTGAAAGTTTCATAGCCTTACTGTATTCCTGAGAACAGTCCCGGACAATTTCGGTTACTAATTTCAGAGAGTTAATAGGACTAACCAAGTGACAATGATGTCGTTGTTCTGCTATAACATAAATTTAAGACATTCATTAAATTGTGATTTATTTTGGATTACATAGTTCGCAATTACTTGTCTTTATTTCATCTTCAATTAAATTAGTAGTGTTTCAATGATGGAGTATTTGCTGAAGAGATTGACTGAAGAAGTTAAAAATCCTGATATTTTTCGTTTCTTTGAATTTCAGTCACATTCTTTCAGCCTTATATAGGATAACCTTATTCTGATAAACAATTTTCAAAGGAAACTGCAATACATTTTGAAATTACAATCAACTATTAAACATCCTCTAAACTTTAAAATATGATTTTTTGAAACATTAAGCTTTTTGAGTTAATCATTTATTTACTGCACTTATTTAAAAAAAAAACTCTTATGCTGTGCGATTGATTGGCAAAAATACAACAATCTAATGAAACGAAAGAGGCACGAGTATAGTTACATTCAAGTTGCATTTAAATTTATTCAGCCCCTGATAATTTTGAACATCGAAATCCGATGCTCTGTGTTATTAAAGGACCAGCACGGACATGCATTTTCGAAACTGACTTTTAGGTGGCATGTGTAATGTGATATGATCATTTATGTACAACAAATGTCAATTCCATTCATGAAGTGCAATCTGAACCTAGCAGTGGTGAAAGTACTGTGATTAGCATCTCTGACTGTCCTTCTTGAAATTCAAAACCGGTGCGATGTCTGATCAATATTGATTAAGCCGGATACTAATCCGATTTGCTGGTCACCTCAAATCAGAATAAACAAATACCGGTATTCAAAGGTTTTCATAAATGAGGCAGAAAATATTTTGTGTGCAGCGACGAAGATATTTGATGACACTTCGTCCTCTGCGACAGGCTTCCGGACGTCCACTTTTGATGGAAACTCTCTTATTTCTCCATCACAATGTGCGACAGACAGCATGGTTTCAAATGTTTATCAATTGTACGCAACTGCAAAAGTCAGCAATTTTATATCGGAAAAGAGATAAAGATAGAGGATGAGGTCTGCAGTGTGTCATAATATGACCACAATAGCAATGTGTTGGTTGCATTTAAAGTATTTACAGTGGCGTGCGGTCAATAGATGCAGTGCATGCGACCTCACTTATATTCTGAAAATTAACCATTTTTATCCCTCCCAAGATTGAGGACAGTTTGGCTCAGAATATCGCATAAAATCTAATAGAAAGTCATTTCATTGAGGGAGATGACATCTAAAGAGCTTTAACAACGGTGAGGCATCGCCGCATTCACTGGTGCTATCTTTTTGCATTGATCAACTCGCAGTCTGTGCACGCTGTCTTCTCGCACAGCTCCTATACAAAAGCCCGTGAAATTATATAGTGGCTACATTCGGCGAAATTGTCGCATCGCTCACTTTAGGGAAAATGATACAGATAGCCCAGATCTCATCAGACTGACTTGTGTGCATGTGTATGCATTGCATGAGCCAGTCCGATGTGTTATTTATTGGTCATCCATCACCAGAAAAGAACAAAGCGTTGTCTGATGTACGATGCAGAACTGTCTTGGACATTTTATGCTATCAATTGGTTTACCGATCTGGCAGAATATTTGCCGAAAAAATGTTGTTGAAGCTGGGCGACCGATGCCCAAAATGAAGTTCAAATGAAGACCGAAACGCTGAAAGACGAAAAGGCGTACATTCGTCGATATGACGATTTCTCCATAGTGGTTTGAAACCCAAGTCTAAATGTCCATTGAGAAAACTTCACTTGTAACCTTCGAATGATGTAGGAAGGCTTTTTCTATCATAATGTCATTTGATGACTTCTTTAAAAAGGCAAAGAGGATGGATTACAATTTTAGATAATTTCGTGAATATTCGCGTTACGTGTTAGCGCCATTTTCAATATCGAATATGATACATGCCATAGCGTGCAAGGAATGATGTAGGAATTCTCATACGATGATGAAAGTCATCCCAGTAGCCATTTATAATAGAATATAATGCTTACTAATTTAAATTATTAGTTAAAGTAGTTCTAAGGAGGACTGATGGCGTTCTCCAATCCGCAAGTGTACAAAGGCAATGCTATTGTAACCATTGGATTAATCAGTTCTTAAAAGAACTCAATGTAGCTTTCTCGTGGCAACGAATTAAAATTGATCAGCTTTGGCCCAATATCTGGTAAAAATGGAAATCTTAAGACTTGTAATACTACTCATTCTTGCTGTTAATATACTAATACCATAGATTCCAACACTCACGTCATACGGCAGTCCAAACACTGCCGTATACACGTTCAAAACAGACTTCTAATAAACTGTAGGCTTTTTCTATCATAATGTCATTTGATGACTTCGTTAAAAAGTCAAGGAGGATGGATTTCAATTTTAGATAATTTCGTGAATATTCGCGTTACGTGTTAGCGCCATTTTCAATATCGAATATGATACATGCCATAGCGTGCAAGGACAAGGTCTAACTTTGAACGCATGGACATTTACAAAATATCAAATTCTGTTTCTGCACATCGCATCCCTATCAATAAGTAGCACCGCACGTAACTGTGTATTTATATATTGATATGTACATGCACCTGGATATGCAAGTATGTAGCTTTAGAGGCTGACAGCAATAAAGGTTAAATATCTTCTACTAATAACAGATATACTACTGCATTTAGTATTATTTGCTGCAGTATCATTTTACGGTGGCATTATAATTAGTGTCATCTCACTGTACTGCGATTGAAATTAATTGTTCATCGATATAATGAAAATAACATCAAAATACCGTCAGCGGTCTATCTTCATGTTCAAGGTAGCATTCTTTTTCTTATCAGGCGTGCTAATCGTCATTTAGAGATAAACAAATAGTCGATCAGACACCGTTAGCAAAACGAAACACAGTAAGTCAACTTGTAAAACATGAAACATCTGGAACAGCGATAGCAGTCACAGCTAGCTACAGAGCGGTACTGGGGAATCAAGGAAAGGATTTATAAACAAAAATAATTTAAGCAAGCTCACGGCTGTCAAGCTTTGGTAATCATTATGTCACCACAGTGTGATTTTCTTTGAGCCGACATTGCGGCAAATTACTTTTTACCTGTTTTCAAATTTCTCTGAATTCAGAATAGAAATGTGTAATCTATCTAAATGCAAGGATCGGCCGAACAACATAGGGGGTAGTAGGTATAACATGACAATCATCTTTCACTATTGCCCAACAACTAATTTTATGAAATAAACATACAGTGGTTGAGTTTGTACTTGTAGGCGTGAGATCGCATGCAGATTCATTCAAGAGTTGAATCTCCTGTAGAAAGGTGATCTGAACTATAGTTTCCATACATGGCGAGAAGATATACCAAAGAACGAGTTGCCGATATGATGGTCCTGAGTGATGATGAAAGTGACATCGACAACATCAACGATCAAACTATTTTTGATTACGAAGGTGACACTGACACCGACGAAGAACAGCCTGAACTGACACCACATTGTCCTTTGCCTCGAGTCTCCTTTCTTTCTCCGAAACCTGCGCCCTTGACTCAGGCCTCTCTGCTGTTGCCGAATCCTGTGCCTTCGCCTGAAGTTTCTCCGTTGCCGAATCCTGAATCCTTGACTCAGACTTCTCCGCTGTTTCCGAATCATGTGCCCTTCAGCTCAGCCTCTCCACTACCTATGAATGATTTGCCATTGACTCTAGCCGCTCCTCTTGACTGGGAACTCATCGATACTGACTCTGACTTGACCTTGCCGAAATTTACTTTCCTTGATGTTCCTGGACTTGCATCTGATGGTGAGGAGGAAATGTTGTCTGTCAATGACAACAGAGACCTGATTCAGAAATCGTTGAAATTGTTCTTAATTGAACAGTTGTTCAATGATTTAGTTGAATTTACAAACATTCGTTCAGATCAATATTTGAGAGAAGAAGAGGAGCATTTGAAACCGCATTCTCGATTCAGAAAGTGGAAAGAGACAGATGTCACCGAAATGAAGAGATTTATTGGTATGATTTTACTGATGGGTGTCATCAAGAAGCCTTCACTTAGTGAATACTGGAGCACTGACCCCTTCATTTCCACTCCATTCTTCCAAAGTGACTTTTCCATTAATCGCGATCGATTCCTTCTGCTGCACCATTTCATTCGTTTTGCCGATTATCGCGATGTAGGTGATCAGCATGATCTCCTCCGAAAAATTCGACCGTTTGCAAGGCGAATACGTAGTATCATCAGCTCTGTGTACCGACCAAAGTCGAATTTAACTGTTGATGAGTCTTTGTTACTCTTCAAAGGTCGATTGTTATTCAAACAATACATCCCAGCGAAGATAAGTCGATTTGGCATGAAGATATACATGCTCTGTGAAAGTGACACTGGTTACATGCTCAACTTTGACTTCCATTCCATGAAAACTGAGCATGATCGTTTTGCTCAATACGCAACAGCTCTCAGCCTCTCCGAACAGATAGTGGTGCATTTGTCGGAAGAATACCTTGACCTCGGGTATCGCATTTTCGCCGATAATTGGTTTGCAAGCGTGCGGCTAGCTTCTTCTCTGCTTTCTCGCCGAACTCACTTCACGGGAACAATTCGTCCAAACCGCGGTGTTCCTCAAGATCTTGCAAATAGCGTCACAGCGGATAAAGAAGCTAAGTTTGCCACGAATGGAAACTTGATCGTTTCAAAATTCTGTGACAAAAAGTATAGTGGAGTAAAAACAGTGTACATGATCGACACTTTTAGCAAGGCAACCCTTCACTCGACGGAAAGAATTGTACGAGGAGGTGAGAGGATATCTGTAAGAAAGAGTGCCAGTATGGTGGACTATAATATGAGTATGGGAGGTGTTGACAGGGCTGATCAAAATCTACCCTCATATGATGCCACTAGGAAAAGTTACAGGTGGTTTCTCAAAGTTGGAGTTCACCTTATTCAACGACTGTGCCTGAATGCATTCATTATCTACCGAAATTACGGTGGAAAACTGTCGTTAGAACAATATTTGATATGTGCTTCAAAATTTCTTACCGGAGCAGAAAGTCTCAACTCGACCTTTCATCTTGGTAAGCGAACTGGCCAGCATTTTCCTTCTAAGATTGAGCCAAGAGGAAACAATCAATGTCCTACGAAACGTTGTCGTGTGTGTTACAGCAATGGAAAAAGTAAGCGCTCTTCCTACGTTTGCATCAAGTGCCCTGGAGATCCAGGTTTACGTTCCTCTCCTTGCTTCGAACAATTTCATTGTGGATGATTAGCGACATTGGTGAATGGTGACTAAAGATTTTTAATGCAATTTAGCCATGAGCTTTGCATTCTACCTTTTTACTCACGATGATTTCTTGCTTGCAGTGCAAGTTTTGCATGTTTGCGTATTTTCCAAGCATTCATTTCATGGAAAATTTTAATTGCTTTTATTTTGAATTAAATCTGTGCTTTGGTCACGCAGGAAACCAAAGGCAGGATTGGGGAGGCAATTTACTTACTTTGATAAACACAAAATTACAGCATCATCAGTGATGTGAAATATAAATGGCGTGGGTTGAGATATACTGATGGATGAAACATACTTACTTTGAATGATAGTGTTTCTTCTGTATTATGTCACGTGAATATACTTGCAGTGTGCACAACAGCACTGTTTGTGAATCAAAAAATCATGGGAAAGGACTTTATTATCAATAACTCACGCCTTCATAAAATTTTAAGTAATATCCATCAGAGAACACAAGTAAGCCTATCTAACCAAAGCGCAATGCATCATGCAACAATTTACGTCAATAAACACAATGTTCAAAATAAATTTCATTCTTAACGTTGACTCACATGCAACTATCACTGTCCAACTTTTCGGAACAATATTTCTGAAATTACCTTGATGATAGTATTTATAATAATGAAGAATTGAATAATATCATTGAAAAATTTTGAATTACATCACTAAACTCAAATCAATGGAAAATGAACTTATACGGTGTATTTTCTCATGATAGAAATGTATAAATTAGTTGCTAATTATAAAATTCATAAAAATTTCGATTCACCTCCGACATCCGAAGTTTTTGTACGAAGGCCAAGGAGACAAAAACGTTTGCGAACAGTGTTGTTGCTGCTGTACTGTTTAGATTAATAAATATACTGAGTAATTTGAGACAATTTATCGAATACCACGCTCTTCTGTGTACTACTTATCAAATACACACTTGTGATGGAAATTTCATAACATTCTAAAGAAAGTGACATGGATCCTGTATAAATTGTTACAATATTAGATTGCGAAATATAATTTCATAAAACGCAAACTTATCAAATTTTTTTATTGACATACAATTTTTAACAGCAAACAGAGCCATAAAGACAAGAGCATGCCACAAAGCATTTTACATTAGGCCTACAGCTAAGACCGAGCTCATTTGGCTGTCCTATTAATTAACTAGAAATTTAACCGGAAGAAGATTAAACATATTCAACGCTGGCACAATCATACAGACCACTGATAATCTGTCAGTTCGCTGTTATACCGTCGCTCATTCATTCAGTAGTAATGATTCGTAAATTCAAATGGCCAAATTCAATCATCCAGCACGAACTCAATTGACTACTCAACGAGAGATCAGTCTATTGGCCCTAGCATCGCAAAAAGTATTGACGGCTTTCATATGAAAAAGTTGAATAAATCACATATCAGCTCGGAAGAATGCATAAATTTCAAATGACTAAAAGTGCCTTTATAATTGACTTTTAATGAATAGAAGATTTTTATTCATTAAAGTATTTTCAATTAGAAGAACCACGAGCGAATTTTTCACAAACATGCAGCTCCTTCGTTAATTTCAAATTAAGTCGGTAGTCTCTTTCAGACCGCTAACTAATTCTAACATAAACATACATTGCCCAAGTTTATGCACATAACAAGTCAATAACATGCATATTATCGTCGTGAAGCACTATATCGTGGCTCCATTCACACCGAGTAGCCTATATTAATATGAAAATTCAACTATCTGTAATTAATATTCTGACCTTTATCATTCAAGCCCCCTTCTTGACTTATATACTTGTTATATAAGCCTTATCTATCTACGCAATGTACGCCTATCGCTTTACACAATGAAAAATATGGATACAAAACGTGAAAAAATAAAATAGAAGTGCAGCCAGACTTCAAAATTCTATTCTGAATCTCAATGCGGACGCATAGAAGAAGGGCTAAAATCCGAACTTCTAGATGGGCTGCGTTTGACATATTTGCAAGCCCGTGGCTAATCCTAATGTTGGTTTAGAGATTGTGATAAGTTTGAGACTTATAATTCAGTGACAAAAATTTGAGAGGATGACATTCACACTTGTCTTCCGATATTCCAATAGACTTCGGTGTCACATTTCTTATCTCTAGTATAAACAGCTTCTTGTTAACCCCACGCCGTTAATGAGCTGCATTGTAAGTGGGACCAAAACACATGTTTGTTGATTGTAACTGTCATTGCCGTGTCGGTGGATTTTACAGAGAAGCATAAAGCACTGGAGAGAATGAATGATAAAACTGACGTAGCACAGGAGAGAATGCACCCATGGCTAGCATATTTACCATCAGCAGCGAAAGGGTTAAGAATAATCGTCATTGATAAAAAGGATGCAAAAGAATTAATTTAACTGGCTTTCGTATTGTAATTTACTCATCAGTCCTCATTTTGAAAATATTCAAAAATGTAAAATGTGCCTGTTGCGTTCAAAGAATATATTGCATTAATTTTAGACGTTCAAAGAAATTATAGCAACCTGAAAGGTACTGGTCTTTGGAAATTAGTCAAATGCAGCTCTGTATCAAGGAGAAGAATTGATTCAAACTTTATTAGTTTTATGTTCGATAGCTAGCACATCCGGCATGAATGGGTTAATTCAATCATAATCGATTGCTGGAATTTTTTTGCCGACACACGCCATGTAGTCCGTAATCTGCGCAATCTAATCATTTTCACAATAATAATGATATGCTCTATTTCGAAATGACAGACACCACAGAAACCAACAGCCTGTAGATTTACGAACCGCAATCCATCCAAAACAATGTGAATGTTTGATTGATTATGCAGTATGAATTTAAGTCTTCGTAAAAACGAAGAAGAGCATTCATTAATGATTCAAAGTTGAAGTCTATAAATTCATTCTTGTTCAATGTTTTCTAATTTCATATAGCTAGCATTATATATCATTTATCTTACATCCTTTATATTATCATCTATTTGAAATTTGCTTTTCTTTCTACAAATAAAATGTGACAATAACACTTGATTTTTCCACCTATTTACAAGCTGATTTCTAATTAAGACAAAATAATCATATCTTTGGTTTGTTCGGAACAATTTTGTGCCAATTGTATATCCGAAGCTGAGTGAGAGTGGTTGCTAGAGTGATGTAACCGATAAATGTACATGTAGCTCCGATGGCAATTTTTACAATGATATGAAATGATTACACGCTAGATTAAACTGCCACGCAAAAGACGGTATTTCTTGGCTCGACGACCACACAAATTATTCTTTTTCCATGCTTGTATATTATCTTTCCTGGCATGCTTCATAGCTTGAGAGATTCGTTTTTTTCGGTAACTGTATTCTCGATAATCGCAAAGCACACTGTACGTGTATTTTTAACTGAGTGATTATTGGCCTGCTGTACTTAGCGAGCTTGGAATCGAATCTCTATGCAATCCCAACCCAATATACCTACACGTACATGTACTAACAATTATTACCAACTTAAAATATCAATTGAACCAACGTCATTAATTAAAGAATCTGATGGATTCGTGCGCTAATTCTCACATCAACGATGATAAGGCAATTCCTTACATTTCTTCATGTGAATGGAACTCTCACAACTCATGCAAAACTGAATTTCTTTGAATTGATCACATTACCTCATTACAATTGAAGTCACGGTTTTGGAGGCTGCAAATTTTCAAGCAGGGATGCGGAGTCCTATCATTTTGATAGGACTCCGACTCCGGGTGGCAAGTATGTAAAGCCTAGTTTTTTGAAAATAGGCTAGTAACCTACATCATAGATCATTGTAGGCTTACCTGAACCTATCTTTAGTGATCATTGCTGTATCAATTATCCATCATTTTCGATGAAAGTGCATCAAATTTCGCTTTAAGTTGGATGCATGCGACTTGGCTCCTCGCCTCCTTTGTTTGTATTATATGTCGGGTCGAGTTATGAGCCGGAGTCCTATCATTTGATAGGACTCCGACTCCAGTAAAAATAGGACTCCGGGATTCCGACTCCGCATCCCTGTTTTGAAGGGAGTCTGAATCTAGCTCCGAGCTTCGTACACCGAGAAAAGTGAGGAATTTGATATGGCTCCTGAGTTTGATGAATTTATGAAGTTAAGCCTATTAATGAATGATGCAACATTAGATTTTACGTTGCCAAACTTTTTAATGTCTTCAACTAGATGGAAAGAATATATTAGACAAGACGTATACATACAGCACAGATTCTTTGAGATTTCATACACATAAATGAGACATTGAGGCGGGTCAACACTGCAGAACAAGTTTATCTTAACATTTATAGGCCTATGTCTCATGATTAATGGTATTGCAGAATCCACCCTTCAAAATCAATGTGGTAGCTTAATCAATGAAACATCAGATGACTTAATTTCGAATTATTTGAATGAGTCTCATAAAGGATGTGCAGACTCCCTCAAGCGGAACAGCTCGATAAGAAAACCATTTTCTCTTATTTCTGATCGATTCCTTATTATTTGTATTAATGTTCTAATTTTCACTTTACACTGTTCACGTAAACACTTGTAGTTAAAAAATGCAACCTCGAGATCATAAAGACGAATACCTTTATCATATGCACCGAATGATGTGACTTCAGATGAGTGAAGAATATCTCTAAGCGATGCACTAAACATCAGCGCATTCGCTGTTCCGCTGAGAGACAGTCTATGTGTCTATACACGTTCGACTGTACATCATCTTTCTTTCAGTCAAGAAGAATTCCTATCATATTGCTCTTAAAGCAACGTGCACTGTTTCTTGTCATCCTTTATGCTGCTCTTTAGACGTTTGTTACATAGATATTTAAAACTAGCCTGTTTTCAATGTCACACAGAACGAAAAAAAGTGAAAAAGCGCCTCTCCCCTTGTGACGTAAATTAGGCTTTGATTTCTTTAGACATTCTCACCCATTTCTCTTGAAATGCTGGTCAAATCTTAAAAAAGCTTGACTCTTGATCGATTGTTCTTGACTAGAAGGGACATGATTGAATCGAATGTTTTATATTCCCGCTAAAATTAGCAGCAACACAAATTCCGTTGATGGCAAGGGCAACTTCAACTTGTAGCAGCTGTTTATCGAAAGATCAAACCACATATAATATAAAGGCACATATTTAAATACCTAACAAAAAACAAGTCAAAATCTAAAACTCTTGGTGAGCTTCGTTGGCCTGTGTTCAGTGCTATTCACGCAAGACATTGCATAAAAAAGCGCAAAACTTTTCTCATATCTCTTAAATTTAATGTTTTGCTCTCTTGCATGTGCCATTATGTTACAAAATTTGGTGAAGATGACTACACAATTATTATTTATCACGATGTTGAAGGGCTCGTTATTAAATAGCTGGTCATAAACTTTCACATGATTTGTTTTTATACCATTTTCTTCTGTATGAATGACTTCTGCTTGACTTCATCAAAAATAGTACTTTGGAAATTTCGTCCAGATCCATACCACATACCCATATGGCAGCCATATGGTACCCATATTTTCGTTTCCAGTGGGAATGCACCAACTTTTCGCATGATGCGCTACCACAGGGTCATGGCATCTTTATATTGCTCAATGTACGTGTAGAATATGTATGGCAATTATATGAGCGGACGTCGATCGACTATTAACTTCTGACAACGCTCTAATCTGTGGAACTTCTAGACGTCGATCGACGAGAATCCGGAATTGCGTTTTGTACATAGTTCATCTTCCGTTTCAGTTTTTTCAATGGTTTATCAACTTTCGAAGACGAAAATGGCATGGTCAAAGGCCATTCACTTTTGTCAACAGCATCCGTGTAAATCAATTGCAAGCTTTCAGTCTGGAATTGATTTCAAACAATTATGGCAAGCAATATCCGAGGACAGAATGAGATATGTATGGACCGGTGCTACAAAGAAGAGGAGGTTCGCTAAGTGCAGAGTTGCATATTCCGAAGATGAAGTTTATAAATCATTAGAATGGTATCCATCTGGTGATGCGTTTAGAGCAGCTGAGTTTGTGAACATTGCAGTATCGATTTGTGACTATACAAGTTTCAATGCATTTTACAGACACAACGAACTCGTAATATTTGACGCTGGAAGACACAGCTACTCTAGGGTGTGCATGGTTGAGAAAAGTAAGTGGAAAACTATCTCTCAAGATCACATAATTGACACAGCCAGTGCTGGAAGTAATTTTAAGAATTTGAAATCATGCTGTCAAACTCAATTGCTCTTTTTTGCTACTCAGTAACGGAACTGGGTTAATACAAGTTTTCCACTGTAGCTGCCCAGCCGGTACACGAACGTTTATTGTACGTTAATTAATCGTGCTCTTTCGTACGTTCACGGACTGTAGACGAACCTAAGCAGAACGTTCAAACGACTACTATCTACGACCGTTTGCGGTATGTTCTCGAACATTCAAAAATCAAACGTTCGAGCAGCGACTTTCTTAGATACTTCTATATTTTGCCACAACATGCAGTAGGTAAGCTATAATATTATCAATGAAATGTGAACATGCTACGAACCCACAGATTTATGCGTCAATATTGATTAACATGAAATTTACAAATCATAACTTGAAGTTTGATCTTGACGCACAAAGTGGGTTCGGAGGATATTCACATTCTATTGATAAAATTTAAGTTTACCTTCTTTATCTTGTAGCAAAATGTTGATGAAATTTACTGTTCATATACTGATGAATATACTGTTGATCAAAGTCATCCTGCTGTGAAATGCTCAAAGAATTAAGAGCGAAAAAACTCAATGCTGCTAAAGCCAAAACATTCGGAGGCAGTTCGAAGGCAAGAAATTACTGAAACGACTCACCTCATAAGTAAATGTCGGCCAACAGAAGTAGTCCAAGACACAGTAGAGAGAAGTCCAACCACATACAAATTGCATCACACTCCAAAACATATTTCTCAGCTACGTACTCCCACGTCTTGTACTATTTTCTAGATGATCTACGCTACTACAGTACTACCTGATTTACTGTGATTTGCAATAACATTCTCCCTAGCCATTCCGGGGCATTCTCCCCAGACATCTTTGTTGGGTCCCCGCAATGCTAAATCAGACGACCTATGCTTTCGTGACTTTTGGCTTCAGCGCATTTCATGCTTCCACAAAGAATTGCTGGAATTGGGCCCACTGGTCAAATTTATAAATTATTTTCAAAAGTATACTTTTTTTGAACTTCTGAGTTTTGCCACTTTTTTGAAAGCATTTTGTACAACTACCGAAAAGCGATAATTTTCAAAGTGAGTACTTTTTATAGATAAAAGTCTCTGAATCATGTCATGACTATCTATCATACTGTACACTCGCATATAATATTGAAATTCTAGTGCCACGTAAATACTACTTATGAAAAAGTTCAGTAGTATTGGCAACTTTGGGACCGGCGTCACTGCGTCCATTCCACATCATTTGAATACCTTTGGTATCTAAAAGTCGTCAAATCTAGTTGCAGTTACATCTGAAGTTACATGATTGGAATGATTACTTTTGAATGAAAGTCATCCACATTTCATGTACCGCATATTTTAGTTAATGGTCCTTGCACAAATCAATCTTTGTCATTCTCTCTTTGTGATAATGAATAACTTCTCAGTACATTCAACCAGCTGTGCATCAAAGACAGTAAACATTAAAATCGTAAAGGTGATCATTTGGTAAATATTCAAAATTGTAAAAAATCTCAGAATTTCTTATTGCGAACTTTGAAGTGCTACTTTTGTCGCACAGATGAATGAAGCAGTCAAAATGAATGGCCTACCGTCATTAGAAAATTCATACACGTGAAGTCCGTGACATGCGAAATAATAAGCCAACTTTAGAAATTAAGGGGGGACCACATCGATCCCGATATATGAATGAGGTTCGAAGCCCCGTACGGAATGGGATAATAATTGGCTGCAAGGATAACTAGCAGGATGACGAAACAATTGATTGATAGCAATGTAATAGTCATGACTGCTGTATAGATAGCCTATTTATCATCTTATCATACTGTTTTGCATGGAAAACTGTCTCCTCCGATTTGCTGCTCCATATTTAGGCCTACTTGCAAATGATTTGATCATAGAATAGTCTCAGTTGTCCGTTCCAATCGTCCCAATCAAAAAAGCATGACTTTTGATAAGAAGACATGTAAGTATAATATCAGTATGATATCAAATCAAGCACAATGACAAAGAAGTAAATATAATTTTGTTTTAATAATTTTTGGCCAATAAGAAATTCAGTTTAAGTAAAAACAAATTTTTCTCGAATTGCTTCGAGTATTCACGCCTCCCATGAAAAGAGAATGCTCGAAACAAGTCGGCAAAACTTTGTTTTTACTAAAACTAAAAAATGCATTGGCCAAAAAATATTAATGGAGGCACGGAAACAAATTTGAAATGAAGCCATAACTATTGCATATAGCCTATGGGAAGAGGGTGATATTGACACATTTCATATTTTTTCTTTGAGCTATAGGCCCCTATTCAATGAGAATCAGCCATTGAAACTTAATGAAATTAAACCTGTAGCTTGAAAATTACCTGAAAATAGTTATTGACATGTACATTTATTAGATAACATGATTTTCGACACACCTTTTATAGTTTTCTGTGAAGTAAGATATTTTGCAAATGATTTTCACTACAGTCAAACCAAAGTTTTCAAAAACAATGAATGTCATCTGTACAATGTAATCATCTTGTTCATATTGCATATAGTTAATTGTAAGCAACATTCAAGTTTCATGGATTTTCAAGTGTTTGAAATTATTTTTTGAAGTTGAGGTGATAGTGAAATGTATGATACATGTTTCTTATTTTCATCATATTTTCATTCAGTTATCTACTGCAATTTGCTAATGCGACTTTGGACCAGAATTTGATGACAGTGAATGTGAAGAGATTATTATAAATTGCTTCATAAAAAATGGATCACCCTTAAACATCGCCTTAACTTCAATTTTGTCTAACTCCGCCAAACTTGAACGAATTTCTCTGAAATTTGGAAGATCTGTCAGTTTTGCTTACTAATATCATTGTTGGAAATTTCAAGCATGAATATTGAGTTGTTTTCCTGTTATAGATAAAAAAAGTAGTAGACAATTTGATCTTCATTTAGCAATGTTACACAAAATCATACCTCACTCTTATAAAATTACATTTGTTTCCTTTGTTATGTAATATGTTTTCTACAAGCTAAAAGCTATCACGCAAAACAAAAATAAAGAAAATCGGTCAATCAGAGCCAGTATAGCACCATTATTCATCAACAATAATGTGACTGATACATGTGATTAACTGGACTTCATGTTCCATAGCTTCCTGACTTCGTTGCGGTGGTGTTGGCAGCACTCCTGATTGCTTTCAGCTAGAAATCTATCTCTTACCGGTTGAAAACAATACAAAGCACAAATGAACAATAACGAGATCGCATTTACAAAAGGCAAAGTGTCAGCCTTGCTAGAACTAGGGTTTTCTTTGAGAGCTACAAGCAAGCGACTAAATGTCCCTTACACAAATATGCATCGATGGCATAATGATGATTTTCGACTCTACCGTAAAGAGGGCTCTGGCCGTCCACGCAAAACATCCAAACGTAGAGACCGCCTAATTTTGAGATTTGTTATGTTGATCCAAGTCTCTCGTTAACTGAGATGGCTGCACTAGACTCGTCTATTTCTAAGTCCACTATTCGTAGAAGACTTATTGAGTCGAATTTCAAGAGCTGTAAGAGGCCCTCTCAGATCGCATTATCAGATCAACATACAAAAAGACGTCTCAGATGGGCAATGAGTCATTGTCACTGGCGAAATCAATGGGATCGGGTTGTCTGGTCTGATGAGGCATCAGTCCATCTGAAGGATAGTGATGGTCGATTGAGATTATGGATAAAATCTGATCAGGAAATTCCGAGACATTTACATCGTCCCCGGGTACAAGGTGGTGCGACTCTACTAATTTGGGCTGGCATTTGGACCAATGGCCGCTCTGAACTTCACATACAGCAAGGAACCATGAATTCTGAACACTATGTGAATGTTTTACGAATAAACATTAGCCAAATGACAGATCAACTTGGTGATCGATCGACTTGGTTATTCATGGATGATAATGCTACGTGTCACAGGAGTAGTAGAGTCAACTTATGCAAGTCTCAATTAGGGCTTAGGACATTATCTTGGCTAGTTCGTTCTCCTGATCTGAATCCCATAGAAAATGTATGGAGTATTCTAAAACGTAACGTTCGTCGTTCACTGCTACCTACAGATGGCGTATCACAACTTACGTCACTGTTAAAAAGAGAGTGGAGAAAGTTAGATCAGTCAAAAATCAACGATATCATCGAATCAATGCCTAGACGAATTGGTAATGTCATTGACAATAAGGGTAGGGCTACAAAATATTAGCTTCTTAAGAACCGTTAATGTATCATAGCCTATCAGATTATATAAGAACATTTAAATATATTAGGGACATGAAATAACATAAAAAATGCTTTCTGTATCATACTTATGTTTTATTTAGTCAAATTTTAGGATGATCCACTTTTTATGAAACGGACTGTATTTGAAATGAAAGGCTTTGGTCAACTAAATAAGATAGCAATTAAATAGAAATTGATTCATATGCACAACAAGCGTCAGCATTCCTACTGAGTGAAGGAAATGCTATTGTTTGCTGTGAACAGGTGCACAGACGAGACAAGCCCTTGTCTGATCCAAGATTCGAAAGTTTCTGACCCCAAGTGAGGGAAATGATGACTCACGCAATGGCTGACTTGGGAATAATACAAATTTGAAGTTTGTCAGTGAACGGATGGGCCGATTTTGATGAAACTTACATATTCTTGGAGCTGATAACACCAGCATTATTTTAACCCATTAACCGACAGCGGCATATAAATAGATCATTGTACATAGGAGCAGGTATTCGTTATGTATTCATTATTTAAGATACAATTTTGGTATATTTCTTTTAATATAGCGTTATAGAACAGAATATGGATCTAAACAATGCGATTCAACCCTTTAATCATAGGCATCACGTGATTAATTATTTGATTTTTTCTTTATTTTTTTATAATTTCTTATCTACAGCACACTGAATATCAAAATATGTAATTTTGTCATTTTTTCATCCTGTGTTTATTTTTTATTGCATAAATGACCAGACCGTATAGTTATACAGCGTTGAATTATTTTATTCTGGCTCTAAAGAGTAATTATTTGCAGTGATCTAAAAATAGATCACTGCCTGAAAGCGACTATTTGATCTTTTTCGTCTAAATTGTTTTTCCAATTCAGAATTCAGACATTATCATTATGTAATAAAGAAAATAAGTGAACATTATTATAAAATCATCCATTAACTATATAAATGTGAAATACTTCATTATAAAAGGCCCAGAAAACTATCATAAATTACTCAATAATAATTAAAACAAACAAAATCCATATAAAAGTTTATTCAAAAATGATAATGCACATTATGCATTAACGTACCATGCACGTTATCGTCTATGGTAGAGAACAAAGCAACGCTTGCAGAGAGTTATGTCACATTTTCCACGGTATGACAATGGTCGAGATCTGCAGTTCTGTCCCTGACAATGCCGTTGATTGGAACGCATCAGTATATGATGATCGATACCATCAAATCGAAAATCAATAGTTGATCTTGCGACTCCCGTGATGTAACTTGCCCGATGTCTAGAAAGCACAGATGGTTGCCCATAAGTCAATTTCATATACGATACGGCAACATTTCTCGTAAATTCAAGAAGTGAAAGCTGCTCCTTCTTGTCCACTATTTCTCTGTGAATGATCCATGCGTTCACAAGGGCCATCTGTATACTTCGCATCAATAGAGGGAAGTACCATTTCTTGATTCGTATGCCAATTGCATAATGAGATGCCAGCTAATCGTGATGATCAACACCTCCCATATGACGATTGTATTCGGCAATTGCGCGGGGCATTTCAATATCAAGTTCTTTCTTTTCTGCTCGACTGTAACGTGCAACCTTGACCTTCGGCTCGACTGAGGAGTAATTTGTGGCTATGTGAACAAAGTTATTATCGTTCCACATGATAAAGAGAAGTTGGTTGGCTTTGTCAAACGTCTGATGAGTTGATCCTCTTTGCCTCATCTCCTTATTTGAGGAGAAAGGGGCCTTCTTTTTTCGGTTAGCGCGTATTGTCCCAGTGGCCCTGAAGCCCATTTTCGTAAGCGTGACCAAAAGAGACGGACTGGTGAATAGATTGTTAAAGAAAAGTTCTTTCCCTTGAGGATGATCGATTTTTGACGCAAGTTGCAAAACGACCCTTCCGCCCATTGGAATCTTGCACAGTTTGGCATCTGTTTCCTTTCCTTGGTAAAGGAAGAAGTCGTAGACGTAACCATGATCGCTACACAAGGCCCACACCTTATAACCAAAACGGATCGGCTTTCCGCGTATAAACTGCTTTAGTCCATGGTGCCCAAAATATTTTATGATCATTTCATCAATTGACAGATATTTGCTGAAAAAGCCGAAATGCTTGAAATTTTCGTTGAGAAGATCAAATAATGGTTTAATTTTGAATGATCTATCTGCTTTACTGATTGGATCTATGAGAAGGTCATTATCATTGCAATGAATGAATCGTTTGATTGCCAGAAACGCTTTGACAGGCATGCATTCGCGAACTAGCTGTACTTGGAGATCGGGATCTAAAGACCAATAATGCTCTTGTGATGGTAATCGATGGTACCCTGTAAAAAACATAATTCCAACAAAAGCCTTGATTTCACCTGCTTGCACATGAAATTTCGCTTCATTTTGTTGAGTTGCATATCGCTTTGTCTCTGTTACCAGTAAATCCACGCAGCGGTTGTCAATTATTTTCTCGAAAAGTTCAATTGGAGATAATCCATCTAGTTCTTCCTTCATTGCTGTCATCTTCCTATCATGATGATTTTCTTCGGAAGAAAGTTGGGTGTATAGACTTTTAGATTTTTGCCAAATAGAATCTGCAGCTTCGATCCACTCTGGTCAACAAAGTTCGTCTTCTTCATCGTTTCGTTTGGTTCATCATTGGTTGGGGATGTTCGAATTTCTAGTGTTCCGAGTACATCGCAGACCTCTGCGATATTTCCAACATCATCTTCGTTCACTTCGTCTACGTCGCTATCAGCATTGTTCTCAGGTGGCAGTACAGCTACAACTACAGCATCATATTCCTCGTCATCCAAATCTTCGATGAGTGCCACAGCTTGTTCAAGAGTAAGAGCTTTGAAAAAGGGCATCTCCCTTCTGTAAGAGGTACGTTTCTCTAAACTGTTATAAATGTGAAATACGCTAGTTATTGTGTAATGCCCTATATATATATATTGCTCTGTCCGTATAACTTCTTTAATCAAAATTATTGTAAAAAACGAGTATATCTTTCACATCATTTCGTATTAGTCACGGCGTTTTTCTCCAAAGTGCAGTTTTTCCCCTTTTATCAATGACATACAAATATCAAGAAGATCATACGTTTTGAGGTCATAAAATAGCTTTTTGGTATTCAAATAATGTTATTCAAATACTACTTATATAGTACAAAATAGTAGTGCAGTGACTCACAAAAATGTATTATGTTATTTAGATTAAAAGTCCATGAAAACTTCCATAAGAAGTCGTGCAGCCCAAAAATATATATATTGTGATAATTCTTCGCTCTCCGGCAGCGATCTATTTTTAGATCAGTCTGAAAATCAATCACCGTAAGTGAAGTCATCTTTGGGACGAAAATATATTATTTAGTACATCAAATTACCGCAGATTCCAACTTTGTATCGAGTAAGTCCGAATGCTTCTACAGTTGCCGGTTAATGGGTTAAACCCAAACTCGAAAGCACCAGCATTAATACAACAGAAGTTGTTAAGTTGTGTGCAGTTGACCGTTGTTGAACATTGTTAACGCAAAAGTGTCGTAAAATTAGGCAGAAGTGTAAATTGAATGAAATTGCACAAATTAATGTCCGAATTCGAAAAACAACATATCATCTGAAAGCTTAACACCAGCCTGATTCAATGGTGATAATCTCAATTTTCTGTATTGCATAGTTTTGTCTGTAGGTGTCGGTGAACGAATTGACCAAACATTCATATTTTTAAGTCTGCTGACCACAGCCGACTAGACATAACTTTAACGCGTTGCCAAATTAAAGTGCTTGACACAACCTTTCACATGGCACAAAGGTTATTGAAATTGAACATCTTCATCAATGAGAAAATCTTGTAAGATTTTATTAGAAACAATTTTTCGGTAAAACTTATTATTATTGCAGGTACTACTATTCTTCCCCCCACATTATTCAAGTTTTCCAAAATCATCAAATCAAGTTAGTCACATCGCGTCTAGAATAGACTTGATCTGTCACTGAGTGACACTACAACACGACTAAGAAGTCTGACTTGAACCCTAAGATGAAGGATTGGTCCCTTGGATACTCAATTGGAATACAAGGTACAGCTGTGATCATGAACTTCGTGTGATTCTTGTCTACAGACAAATGACCAACAGTTGTCTATTTCTGATGCTGTAAATGCTCTACAAGTCAGATAAGAGGAGTTTTACACACTCAACGCTATGCCACGTCAGTGAGAACAGGTAGGAGCAAGAGAAGATCGTTGACGATGCAACACTTCCGGATGTCAACAGGAGAAATGTGGGGGGGGAAAGAATATAAGTACTACATCATAGCATAAGTATATTAGGTAGTGTGGTAGCCAGAGTTGGAAAAGTCGGAATTGGAATTGGAATCGACAATATTTAAATCTACTGGAATTGGAGTTGGAATTGGAATTGACCTTTATAAACCTCAATTCCACTTTTTCGATAGACCTGTGATAAATCTATTTGTACAAAAATTGAAATCACAGCACTCGGCCGTTGTGTTTACTGGACGCAGAGATAAGAGAGATAGATCGACAGAGGTAGCTTTATTCTATTGTTGAATAAAGGATATTTTTGCGGCTTCGATGGGCCCACAGCCCCGGACAATGTTATTTCAGCGATTAAGCTGACAATGAAGAGACAATCATCTTTGCTCAATCTGTTATTTAGTTATTTATCAAGTAAGATAATTAATCAAAATAAAGCAATTGTTGAATTTAGTTCTTGATAGGATAAGCACAAAAATTGGAGATTACCTTAGTTGTTGTACACACGAAAAACAATTGGTTTGGAAAGAGGAAAATTAACGCTGCATTAAAGGGCAGCAACCCTGTCAGTTCAAATCATAATATAGACTGTGTCAACAGATTATTCTAATAATTAATTATTCAATTACATGAACTATCATTCAACTTCCAGTCACAACAATTATCAATATTAATGTTAAAGACTATAGTTATATAGACACGATACGCAACTATAAAAGAAAAACTTTACACTTACAGTTCACTTCTTAATTTTGAATTCACTTCAATTCGATCGGACTCACTAAAATAATATATAAAATAATATCATAAATATCAGTGTCACTTATACCATCAATCTTTAATAGCGATCTCTGATGTGTTGCCGTATACGCTGTGTTGTTGTTCGCTGGCAGTTGTTGCTGTTACTTCTGTAGTTAAATTACACCGCGAGAGACCGAAGTTCTTCTAACAGCTACTGAAGATGTCGTATGTGTTGTTGTTGTGTCAATTTCTCATCGTTTCTAATTTATACAAATTTTTGAGACTTGACGATAAAACCATTTTCCTTTGAAAATTGAATCTCTTTAATCTCTGCTCGTTAGCTTTCGACCCGACCACGCTTCGTTCTTATCACGGAATTTTTAATCTGCTTCTTTAACATAGGCAGTTAATCAAATTTCATGGTGTCATTTTTTATCGTCGTTTTTTCTTTCATCAACAATCACGTTATTCGCACACTGAATTTCTTTCTTCTGTCAATTTATTAATAGATTTATTCGCATCATATCTCTCTCTCAGCGTTTGATTCTTTTCTGACCATTAACTTTCTTTTCTTTTTTTCGCAAGATGTTGAATATCTCGTTTACGAAACGAAAATGGCATGGGCTGACCTGTTACATATATACATGTACACAAGAAATATGAGCTATTAACATGAAAACGCACATAGGAACGACGCAGGGAACGGCACACATTAACAACGAGGATAGAATACGGGCACATGGGTTAGAATGAAACGAACAAACGTTAGATACATTAACATAAGACAGTATACGCGACTTGCAATTATCGGAATTGAATCTTATTGCGGAATTGGAATTGGAATTGAATTGAACTGTTTCGACTGGAATTGGAGTTGGATTTGGAATTGAAATTTCTGCTCCGGAATTGGAATTGGAATTAAAAAATTTCAGTGGAATTTTTTCAGCTCTGGTGGTAACTCTGCATATATTAAAACCCCAATGTGTATACACTTTCGATGTTATTAAATGAACTCGAGGGGACATTGTTGGTAATTGTTACCAAATGTGAGATATGCAAATATTTGCAGTTTTGAAGAAATTGCCACGGAATTGAATGATCATGATTGTAATGCAGAAGGAATGAATGTACTTTACAGATTCTCTTTGTCATGACAGCCTTGGAGATTTACTGTTTGTTAAATTAGCAATTCTATGGGTTCTTATTACATTCATGCTCAACCTCAAGAGTATATTCTTAAGCGTGATCATATCACAGGCAACCTGCCACTGGTAGAACAAAATCACATAATCAAATACAAAAATTTCAATTGACTTTCAAAGATGTAAATGGGTCCACATCACTATTCAGATCCAGCAAATGAAACATGAATTTAGTGAATCATAAAATCATGCCGGTGAAGATTGAATTAAAAACTTGAAATTTCAGTCAAGAAGGCACGACTACTATCGCGATTTTTTCATGAAGACTTCCGTTATAATACGGATCATGAAATCCCTTTGATAATCAGCTTAATTTCCGCTTAGTTAGGATGCTTATTAGCAAATACTCATACCTTTTGATATCCAACTTGTTTCATACTACTTATAATAGGGGCGCCATCTCGGTAGTATATAAATTGCCAAAATTTTGACTTTTTTAAAACTGCTCAAATAATTTTTTGGACCGCGGGAACGTAATCTCCGCAAAAAAACTGAATCTCTTCATATAAAAATTTCACTGCATGCAGACACTTTTTTGAGTCGACAATCTACCTATATATCCCTACTCTATGTACCGTGTTGCATCTTTTTGAACATTCCGCCAATCCTAAAAACCGTGTGTCATGATGAAGCTGCCAACCTTCATAAAAAATTCTGTCGTCTTCATGTTGCAATCCTGCATCAAAGAAAACGCTCAATTTTTTTTCATAAGGCCTACTGACCACAGCTGACCACACATGAAAGTGAAATATGTGTCAAAAATATCTATGGAACATAAGGTTTCATATAGTATATCGTTTATCAAAATTGATCCAGTACTTCAGCACGAAAATGTCATTTGAATATGGCTTAGCCTTTTTGTGCAATTATTTTTGAATCGGTCTGCAAGCATTGAAAATATATATTAGTGTTGTCAGAATCGGATGAATTTCAAACTCAAATTTAGTTCGTTTGTGATTTGATTACATCATCACTTCCATTGAGTAAAGTGTGCGTGCGGATACGGTGTCTCTGGTAAAACACGTTCTGCAGAAGGGAGGACAGACGGCAAAAGCGGAAACATGCACCGAGCGAGCGTAAGTTTGTGTGCGCATTTCACAAACAGTGGAGACCATAGAACACAGTCGCGTGCAGATGAATCCAAGTCTGTGCCAAACGATCTTCCTGCATGCAGGGTGAGGAATTGCTTTGTTGCCAAATCACGTTAGGAAAGTCTGTATGCGCCGTGCGAGCGTAAGTTTTGTGTGTGCGTTTCACAAACAGTGGAGACCAGAATGTTGCCCAAGCTGGCTGATTTCATTTCACTCGTTCGAGGAAGCAGAGGTTCTTACTGTTATTAGTTGATGACGTCAGCCTTGTGTTCGGTATGGAGAGAGAAGAAAGATAATAGTTGTTATGCGCGCGCTGCTTTCTACATCAAAGATCGTAAGAGAACAGATATTTAGCGTTGCATTAACTGTCAGTTCGAATAGGAGATTGGATTCTGCAATGGCGATAATCTAAAATTTTCAGCATTCCGTAATTTCGTCTGTAGGTCTCGGTGAATGAATTGACCAGACTTCATACCTTCAAGTCTGCTGACCACAACTTGCAGAACACAACCTAAATACTCTGCCAATTTAAAGCACCAGTACTACACTTAGCACAATTGAAAACGCACCACCTGTCAAATCCAGCTAATTCGAAGTAGATTTCGCATATGACAGAGTTTTTTATCATATTCTTAACATTTAAAAACGTGAAATTTTTTTTTTAGTATCCAATTTTTTTTACAGTTTTTTTGGTATTTCTTTGGTTGTTTTCTTTGTCTCTCTTGTGTAAGTCACAATTGTTGCAAATATAAGACAAATTTATTATGTTATTATTTATAGTTGTATTTATATTATGTTAATACTTTTATATGACTCGTGTACTTTGCCAGACGTAGGTGTTCAATGCAGCATTGACGCGCAGATTTTGATTTTTCAATTCAAAAAATAAAATTCCACAAAATAAATTTTTTTGACCTTTCTCACAAAACTTTAGAATTTGAATTTTTGAATTTTGAATTTGCTACTTTTACTTTTTCACATTTTCATCTGTGTCATCTCTGTCAGTACTCCCAGAGCAGGAAAAAAATTCAAAATAATTTTTTTATTTTTTTAATTATTTCAATTTCAATCCAAATTTTTATGTTCCAATTTCAGTTCATCCATAACAGTCAATTCCAATTCAATATTTCCATCAATAATGAGAATCATATGACGATTGTATGACGCAATGTGTTAATGTATCTAAATCTAATCTCCAACCCTAATCGCGTTATCCTATCCCGTATCCTATTCCTGTTCTTTCTGCCTGCGTCGTTCATATTTCTTGTGTACATGTGTTTCGTAAGCGACATATTCAACATCTTGTGAAAAAGAGAAAGGAAAATTAACGGTCAGCAAAGAAAAAAACGCTGAGAGAGAGAGAGAGAGATAGAGAAGTCCTAGATGGAAATTGCATGAAATTATGGCACACACACCCGGAGGAACTAAGCCAAAAAAAACGCAAATTGTGCGAGCTGTCCATGTTTTTCTTATTTGTTTGTATTTATTTATCAAAGCAAATTTTGATTTGGATTGCTGCCCCTTCCCAAAAAAGATCATGCATAAAAAAAATAAAATTTAATGAATAAACACTGCGACGACAAGACACAGAAAAAAGAAATCCTTAAAAACGGTCTGTACGTTAATAATAATTTATATTTTTGAAATATAATCAATCTATCACATATGCAACTTGCAATGTCGATTTGCAGAACATACATTGCTCCAGCTTGAAATCAGAGGTCAGAAATCTTCAGAGTATTATTTTTTTACTTGGAAGGGCTCCCCTGTTCATATTTTACACAAATTTTTTCAAATGCATTGCATGCTCGAAATATCACCAAAAAAATCATCAATCATCAATATTCACAGTGTCATTTAATAATTGAAAAGTTCCAGCGACTATTCACTTATCTGAGTTGTCTCTGAAGAAGCTTTCAATGTGTTTATTCAACAAATGAGGCTTCTTAACCGTATGAAGGAGAAATCATCCTATAATTAGAATTTTTTCTATTAAATTCTTGAGATATTCTTACAAACCAGTGCACCGCCCACTTTCAATTATATGACTTGTGGACCCTTTTTTTTTTCGAATTTTGAAAATAGTTGTTAATAATGACGGCTGCAAATCGACACAATACCAACCCCCAGATAGTCGGCATAGCACATGACATGAAATGCCATCCATCTCCATTAATATATAATATTTTTTTAAGTTTTTAAGTGACAAGCAACACAATTTGACTTAATGTTTTTAATACCCGAGCTCTTTCGTGAAGGTGGGTGGCCTCAGTCGGAAAGGTGAGAGATGGCAGAGAAACATTGAACATGATAATTAACACCATACACCAACCAAAACAGCCAAACCAACCAATCAGTGCCAAGGTAAAGATCAATAAAAGGTCAAAAAAATCGTCTCAACAGAAACTACTCTAACAGCAAACTAGCACATGTCTACAATATTATACAAAAAGAAAAAAAAACACGAAACTAAATAAAAAAAAAAAGACAACTAAAAAGAGTCTGAAAAAGAGTCAATCGAGAGATAGAACTTTAGCGATCGAGTCTTAGATTGGTCTTGTCTTTCTATCCTCAAGCCACCTAGGAACATGTCTTCTCAGTCCTTCTCTTCATCCGTCCTCTCGGTACTCCACATGTCTAAAGTCCCCTCCGTACATTAAATCCCCTAGACACATTATAAAAGTCACAATTAGACAATAGCACAACCACAAATACATATTCATAATAGAACTAAATAGCACCTCCCCTCTTCCTCTACTCCTCTCCTAATCTCGTGCAACGAAAACATCAAAATAAATCTTACACAATGAATTAGTTAACTCTTTATCAAAAAGTGGAATTGAGGTTTATAAAGGTCAATTCCAATTCCAATTCCTGTAGATTTAAATATCGTCAATTCCAATTCCAATTCCGTCGAAAAATGGAATTAATTCCGGGTCGGAATTAATTCCAATTCCGACTTTTCCAACTCTGGACATCTCACCAGAGACGCGTAGCAAGATTGTGACACGCAGACAGTACACGAAAATGACTCAACGCGCTATCGCATCTGAATGCTCGGTTTCGCTTTGGTGCAGTGAATAATATTTTGAAATTGCATCAAAATACGAACAGCCTTCAACCGCGACGCATTGGTAGATGTGGAAGAAAAAAGAAGACAACGCCACGAGATGATTCAAAGATTATCAGGATGAGCAGACTCAACCCAAGAATGACAAGTCATGAGCTTAAGGTCGAAATTGAACATGCCGGGGTATCTATTGACAGCTCAACTGTGCGTCGACGGTTGCTCGCGGTTGGGAGGAAAGCTCGTCGACCACTTAAGAAATCCATATTAACAGTTAAAATGAGGAAAACCCGTTTGAAGAGGGCCAAGCGTTATAAGAACTAGACCGTCGAAGATTGGCGTCGAGTTGTCTTTTCAGACGAGTGTCATTTTGAAGCAAAAGGATATCATTCTCAGTTTGTTCGACGAAGTACCGGAGAGCCGGTTCGGACTGCACACATGAACCAGTCATTTAAACATCCACCAAAGCAAATGATTTGGGGTGCTTCTCATACAAGGGACCCGGATGTCTCATTCCAATCGAGGGGATGATGAATTCCGATCGATATGTTCATTTGATTGAAACTCGGATTGTCTTTGAGTTGGAACGAACGCCGAACGCAATTTTCCAACAAGATTTGGCACCGTGCAATACAAGCCGAAAAGCCAAAACTTGTCTTGAAGAGAACAATATTTGCGTCCTCGATTGGCCGGGAAACTCCCCTGATGTATCTCCGATCGAAAATTTGTGGCATATCTGCAAAGCGCAACTGAAAAGATTGATTGCTCATCGAAACAAAATATGATAGCAGCTCTTATTAAGGTATGGTTCCATGATGAAAAGATCTCATCAGTGTGCGAAAAATTGGTCGATTCAATGCCAAGACGTGTCTCAGCATTGCTGAAGGCCAAGGGTGGCCACATTATGTATTGAAGGACAATATTTCATTTTGCATTGAAAATAAAATTCAATCATGCTGGAATTCATGTATTTTTACTTTTGTTCACATTAATTTGCACAATACTGTGCATCATGTTGAAGCTGAATGATAGCTCACACTCCGTCAATTTTCATTAAAAAAATTCTGTGGTCTTCATAGTAAGATTCTTCACCAAAGAAAACGTCAAATTTTGTTTCGTAGTGGCTGCTGACCACAACTGACCACTTAAGAAAGTAAAATGTGTGTCAAAATAATATTTGGAACATAAGGTTTCATAAGGAATATCGTTCACCAAAATTGAAGCGAAAATTACACATGAAAATAGGTTAACTTTTGATTCAATTATTCATGAAACGGTCTGCACGACATGCGAAAATTAATGTTGCATTGAATTGCTTTTTTGGACATTAGCATAACTGTTGACGCCAAATATACTGTATTCCCGCACCCACATGTTAAATACCATTTGAAAGATAAAAAATTATTGATTTCAATCTCGAATACCGAGATCCCGACCATTTTTAGACGTTCGAGATCTAGAGATCATAGGAGTGCCGAGATCTCGACTATTCGAGATAATAATTCTTGGATACATACACTTATCAAATAAAAAATACATAAAACAAAGCTAATGATATCAAATAAAAAATACAAATTGCATTCAATTGCTTGTTGGAACATTTGATCAACTGTTGACGCCAATTGCACTATCCCTATATTCCCAGCCCACTTATTAAATACCATCTGAAAGGTAATCAAAAGTCAGGGATTGCCAAGTTACATGTAATTCCTACATTTTTTCACAACAAAAGTCCAATTAATTTCTGACCTCGTCACGAAGCTATCTCAGGAAACTTAAATATAAGTGTTATAGCTTTTTAATTAACTCATTTTTTACTGATCACACCAAGTCCTTTACTTAATGAGAGTTTTCATGTAAATAAAGCGTGGTGATGAATAAATAACATATTCGTATAGACAAGTGTGCGCCAAAATGCGCATATTCACACAAATATTTTGGCATTAAGGGAGAGAATTTCATGTGTAAAAAGAGAAGATGGTGCGCGTCATGAAAGGCGTCAAGAATAGGGCCTACTCGTCATATTTGTGGGAAGCCGGGAATTCATCAAGCCTCATTGTCGTCGATGGTGACGAATCTTGATTGGACGAGAGGCACAAAATACTGCGAGATGCAGTGAGGAAGGTCCAAAACAACTAATGAGTTATATCTCTTGTTCTATTGCAAGGCCTTTCGATCGTTTCAACGGTCATTGTCGGGTAAGTGTTCGGTCGTCGGGCATCGACAGTCAAAAGGCCTTCTCAAAGAAATAAAACTCATCCATTGGTTTTTTAACTTTCCTCTCTTTATCTCAAATATGCGTAGTCCATTATTCAGTGAAAAAATACTGTACGGACATACTGGCTGTGAACTGCCTCGGTTAAATTTGATTTTTATTATGCATTAAAAGACCATTCCACCGTTCATAATTATTACATAAAACAATCATAATTACATTCATGATTGCATTGATTGCAGCTTCATGTGACAAATCCTATGTAGCATTAATTTTACTAAAGAGTGTGTACGGTATATGCGTCATAAAGCTTGTTTTTATGAATTTCATTATTCCCATTGAATTAATTTTCTAGTTGTTTTCCCTTTTTCCAAATAAAACATAGATTTCTGAGCTTATTGCTTAAGCTTCGTAAAACCAAAATAGTCCATCATTTGAGCTTTCCATGTAGACGAGAAGAGATATATTTCAATAAGAGCTACAGTCAGTTTCATAAAAAGTGGATCATCCTAAAATTTGACTAAATAAAACATAAGTATGATACAGAAAGCATTTTTCTTGTTATTTCATGTCCCTAATATATTTAAATGTTCTTATATAATCTGATAAGCTATGATGCAGAAATGGTTCTTAAGAAGCTGATATTTTGTAGCCCTACCCTTATTGTCAATGACATTACCAATTCGTCTAGGCATTGATTCGATGATATCGTTGATTTTTGACTGATCTAACTTTCTCCACTCTCTTTTTAACAGTGACGCAAGTTGTGATACGCCATCTGTAGGTGGCAGTGAACGACGAACGTTACGTTTTAGAATACTCCATACATTTTCTATGGGATTCAGATCAGGAGAACGAACTAGCCAAGATAATGTCCTAAGCCCTAATTGAGACTTGCATAAGTTGACTCTACTACTCCTGTGACACGTAGCATTATCATCCATAAATAACCAAGTCGATGGATCACCAATTTGATCTGCCATTTGGCCAATGTTCATTCGTAAAATATTCACATAGTGTTCAGAATTCATGGTTCCTTGCTGTATGTGAAGTTCAGAGCGGCCATTGGTCCAAATGCCAGCCCAAATTAGTAGAGTCGCACCACCTTGTACCCGGGGACGATGTAAATGTCTCGGAATTTCCTGATCAGATTTTACATGTATCCATAATCTCAATCGACCATCACTATCCTTCAGACGGACTGATGCCTCATCAGACCAGACAACCCGATCCCATTGATTTCGCCAGTGACAATGACTCATTGCCCGTCTGAGACGTCTTTTTGTATGCTGATCTGATAATGCGATCTGAGAGGGCCTCTTACAGCTCTTGAAATTCAACTCAATAAGTCTTCTACGAATAGTGGACTTAGAAATAGACGAGTCTAGTGCAGCCATCTCAGTTAACGAGAGACTTGGATCAACTTTAACAAATCTCAAAATTAGGCGGTCTCTACGTTTGGATGTTTTGCGTGGACGGCCAGAGCCCTCTTTACGGTAGAGTCGAAAATCATCATTATGCCATCGATGCATATTTGTGTAAGGGACATTTAGTCGCTTGCTTGTAGCTCGCAAAGAAAACCTTAGTTCTAGCAAGGCTGACACTTTGCCTTTTGTAAATGCGATCTCGTTATTGTTCATTTGTGCTTTGTATTGTTTTCAACCGGTAAGAGATAGATTTCTAGCTGAAAGCAATCAGGAGTGCTGCCAACACCACCGCAACGAAGTCAGGAAGCTATGGAACATGAAGTCCAGTTAATCACATGTAGCAGTTACATTATTGTTGATGAATAATGGTGCTATACTGGCTCTGATTGACCGATTTTCTTTATTTTTATTTTGCTTGATAGCTTTTAGCTTGTAGAACAACATATTACATAACAAAGGAAACAAATGTAATTTTATAAGAGTGAGGTATGATTTTGTGTAACATTGCTAAATGAAGATCAAATTATCTGCTACTTTTTTATCTATAACAAGAAAACAACTCAATATTCATGCTTGAAATTTCCAACAATGATATTAGTAAGCACAACTGACATATCTTCCAAATTTCAGAGAAATTCGTTCAAGTTTGGCGGAGTTAGACAAAGTTAAGTTAAGGCGATGTTTAAGGGTGATCCATTTTTTATGAAACAATCTGTAGTAGCTAAATGACTACACGTCATAGCGTTATCACGTTTGTGCAGACGTACATGGCCACCTGTGAAGCAGATGATGAGGAAGTGTTACAGATGTATTCGGCAATGCAGGAAGCCCTCGACAGAACATCAAGGAAAGACTTATCATGGGTGACTTCAACGCGCAAATTGGAAGCGGGACAACGCATGCTGCCTGTGAGCTTTTTGGATATGGAGAGTTAAAAGACAGAGGACGATTACTATTGGATTGGCTCGGAGACAATGGGTTCGTCGCGGTTAATAATTGTTTTCGCCATAGAGAAGGTCGGTGTTATACCTGGATGTCATCGGGCGGCAGTACCAGGACTCAAATTGATTTCATCGCGATTAGATGTCGTGACATAAGAGAGTGTGGTAATAGCTGAAGATTGAACAATGCCGACTGCGGATCTGACCATCAGATGGTGTGGACCAAGCTGAGCGGCAATGCATGGAATGCAAGACCAAAGAGAGAGCAAAGGCAACGTCTGCAGCTGGAAGTGCTGAAGGACAACAGGGTAGCGGTTTCATATGAAGAGAGCCTGAGTGAAGCAATGCAAGGGATGCCTGCTACTTTGACTGGGCTGGCCGATGCGATGAAAGCGACAGCTAAGAAGCATTGCCCAATAGCACAGAAAGCAAAAAAGCCCTGGATTGCAGAAAATCCGGAATGTCTACAACTCATTGTGCAAATGAGACATCAAAAAGTGATGGACTTTCAAGGTGCTGAATATCGTCATATTTGTAGACAGCTAAAAAAAGCGTGCCGCAGGGCGAAGCGGCAGTGGATGGCGGATCAATGCAAGGAAGCCGAAGGTGCCTACATGGCAGGAAATTCTAGAAAGGTTTTCCAGCTAATAAAGAAAATCGGTGGAGGAAGAACGACATGTGCTGGCCTGGGAATGAGAGACGAAGATGGGGGAATGATCTATGACTTTGAGAAAATAAAAGACAGATGGTACCAATATGGAAAAGCCTTGTTTAGTAAGAGGTCACGAATCTCATCTGAACACACTGACGAGATCGAGCTAACACCTGATGAGTACAAGTCAGAAATGATGATGGACAAGATAAGAGCAGCAATAAGGAAATCAAAATGTCAGAAAGCGGCAGGTCTTGATGGAGTGACATCGGAAATGTTGAAGGCAGGCGGCGTCACCGTGGCTAAGGCGCTAAAAGCAATTACTGATGACGTTTCGTATTCTGGGATATGGTCGGAGGATTAGACAATATCCGAATTAGTGACAATACCGAAGGTGCGTGGTACACAAGACTGTGCCAAACAAAGAACCATCAACTTGATTTCGCACGCAGGAAAGATTATGATGGAAATTATGCGCAGCCGCTTGGCCCATTTTCTGAACTCTGTAATGGCAGAAGAACAATTCGGCTTCATTTCTGGTAAAGGCACTACGGATGCCATACTTGCGTTGAGGAACGTCATCGAGAAAACACAGAAAAGGCAAGAGAAAGAACTGTGGGTGAAGTTTGTGGATTATGCAAAGACATTTGATTCGGTCGACGATCAGGCCCTTTGGAAGTCGATGCTTGGATTTGGTGTCCCATTTACTTTGGCTCCTGAAATCCCTCTAAGATAACGCACAAGGCATGATACGGGTGCGTCAAGACCACACGGAGAAATTCAGATTCGAACGAGGAGTAAGACAAGGCTGCCCTCAATCTCCGCTCCATTTTCTCACGTGCGGCGAAGATGTCTCGCGAAGAGTGGAAGCCGAACTGACTGAACGCGCAGGTATAATAGTTGGAGGACGTGTGCTGTGGAACCTCAGATACGCAGATGACACAGCTTTACCGGCGAGCAGTCGGATCCAGTTGGAGCGCGTAGCACAGCTGCTGAGAAAGAATAGCTAGAGATTCGAGCTGCAAATCAATACCTCCAAGACTGTTTCAATGGTAATCTCGGAATAACAAGTACAACAATCACCTGTAGTTGGTAGCACAGCAATAAACTGCGTGCAGCAGTTCATGTACTTGGGATCCATTGTAACGACGAAAGGCAGCAGTGAGCAAGACATTAGAGCAGGTTTGGCCATAGCTAGAAACACCACCTACCAGCTTGTGGATGTGTGGAAGAGCAAAGACATCAGCGTGCGCCTGAAGAAGCAACTTGTGAAGAGCTTAATATGGAGTATCGCGTCGTCCGGAGCAGTGAGCAAGACATTAGAGCAGGTTTGGCCATAGCTAGAAACACCACCTACCAGCTTGTGGATGTGTGGAAGAGCAACGACATCAGCGTGCGCCTGAAGAAGCAACTTGTGAAGAGCTTAATATGGAGTATCGCGTCGTCCGGAGCAGTGAGCAAGACATTAGAGCAGGTTTGGCCATAGCTAGAAACGCCACCTACCAGCTTGTGGATGTGTGGAAGAGCAAAGACATCAGCGTGCGCCTGAAGAAGCAACTTGTGAAGAGCTTAATATGGAGTATCGCGTCGTCCGGAGCAGAGAGTTGGACATTGAGAAAAGTGGACGAAAGGAGAATCAATGCATTCGAGATGTGGGCCTGGGGGAGACTCCTATGAATCAGCTGGTGTCAGCGGAAAACTAACGAATGGGTGCGAGACAAAGTGGAAGTGCCAGACAACAATGGACTGCTGGAAACTATCAAGCGGAGGAAATGGGCAAAGTACGCACAGTGGAAGCGGAGACCGGACAGCCTGGTGTTGGCGACGATCGAAGGCGAAGTGGAAAGACGAGCGAATAGAGGAAGACGGAGAAAGGCGTGGATTGACGATCTTCGAGGGACGCCCACAGCCCGTTGGCACAGAAACAGAAGCTGAGCTTAATGAATTCGTTTACTCAAATATTACATTAAGGCTATTATTCAGCCTTTATGACTTTTGACGTCACCGTTAAAGTAATGGATTCTCCCTCTGCTTTCCACCCAGTTCTTGTTAAGAATCCGGTAATTTAATTAATCTTCTAAGCTTGTGCTTTGTCTGGTTTGATATTTAGAACTAAGATTACCAAAATTATTTTCACCTGAAATGATGAAGGATAAAACTTTGGGAAACATTCTGCTCATCGTATTTACGCAAATAAGGATCGTACATGAAAAATTTCTGCAATTATGAATAAAGCCAGAATCATGAAATTAAATCTGTCACTGTCAGACATGAGGCGTCTTAAGCTTCTATCATATAGCTGCATTTGTATACAATCACATTCTAACGCCGCCTATGCGACACGAACACGACGCTCTTGACACTTTTACGTGGTCGTCATATACTATGAGTTTCAATCGTAAAACCGAAATATGGCACCATTCAGCATGTGTTTGCTTGACTTTTAAAGGACTGGTGATGACTTAATATCCATACGAACAAAACTGGCACTTGCTAGCTTGGGAGTTCAGGTGACTTCGTTGCGGCAGGAAACAGTTCTCAGCAGTGAGAATATTGCTCTGCACAGATGTAGCCTACTAAACTGTATTGATGAATACAAATGCAATGCATATTTGTGTTGTTCATTCAATTTCAATTACAAATAGGACTATAGACTACTGTACAGTGAATGGTAATTGTCTTTAATTAATTACTTTTTCTGAGTAATTGGAACAATCTGATAAAGGCCTACTCGTAATAACGAATACGAGATCTCATTATTTGGAAAATGTTGATCCGAGATTTCGAGATTGAGAGGCGAGATCGAAATTAAATTCACTATGTTGATTGACCGTTCTTTAACATTTATAAGATTCCTTTGAACTGCCTTTTAAATGACTGATCACTGCATGCTAGCTGTGTTGAACATGAACAATTACTCAAAGTCAATACATGTGTCAACTGAACGCTACATTTAGATATTTATTTCTTTCCTTGAGAAGGTCATGATCATCATTTTCAGGCATTAATGAATTGATTTTCATAAGTGAGTTTTCGAGAATTTATATGCACTGTAAACCAAACTGTGCCCAATATGTGACCGATTATGTGTCCAAAACATGTGACGTTTGCCACTGCCTTTATGTGACCAAATGTGCCCAAATCGGTGACATTCAGCTCGGCAGATATGTGACATTATGTGACCAAATCGGTCACATGCAACACGGCTGATATGTGACTTAATGTGACTAATATCTGCCCGACCGCTCATGATTACCGCTTCTTCCAATTATTGTGATAATTAAAACCCACTACTTGTTTAGGTTTTGGAGAGTAGAAGTACTGCCTCTAAATTTAATCTAGCCATAAATTATGGTTTAAATGATTCCACTTCCTGGTGGGAAGAAAAGACCATACTTTCAATTGAGGAACTTATAGAAAGAACAACAAATATTTGCAAATCATTAGATACATATTCTACTTTCCATTTACTTTTGAATGAACCATCAATGCTTAATTCAGAATGTCTTAATCAGTGTGTTGCTCAACGTCAACCGCCACCTGATGTTCAAAAACAAATAGATAAGCTGATGTAGTAAACACCTTGTCTATACGCCAATGAAACAATCGATGGCTGTGGCAGCATCTATTGCTGTTTTTACCGATAAAATTGTTTGATTGAACCATCTATACATTGGTTCAATTTTGCATAGACTCAGTTCTCAGGACATTGCGATTGAAAATTCTATTTGGGAATAGGACGTCATTATGTAATTTCTCCCAGTTTGTCATTCTCAATGTAATAAACAAACAGACCATTGATATGAAGCTCATTTGTTTCACGCTGTCTAGGCAAGATAATACAACTTCACTTACAACACGATGATACAACTTCCCGGCGAGATCAAGCAGATGAAATGAAGACATGTGTCACATTTTTCAATCACACTATCATTATCCTGATTAAAACAGTTTTCAAACGGTTTCCTTCAAGAAAGTTTTGGACTTACGGGATTCTAATCTGCGGACCGTCATCGCTCATTTCCACTCCATGAACTTTGAGCAAATATTCGAAGGACTTTCTTTAGATGACATGTGCAAGACATTCTACGATATATTGAATGACAGTCTGACGTCCGTGTCAGACCTTAATGTCAGTCCTTCGATTTAATCAAAATCAGTCCAAATGACAAGCCCTGGATGACTGCTACAGTCAAGCTCTTAATCAGTAAACGATACCATGCTTATCGTACTCGAAACTGGCCTCTCTATGCTCATTTTCGTGAGAAGGTTAGGACAGCTATTTATGATGCCAAGCATAACTGGGGAGCACGTTGAAAGCGTGATGGTACACCAATATGGAAAATTCGAAATAGAACACTTGGTTCGTCGAAAGATCCTGACTGGCTACGAAAATGTGATCCGAATCTGTCAGTGCATATACTCGAGTTACTTAATGAACGTTATGTATCAACAATGCAAACAGATCCTCTGATCCCGTCACCACAGCCTTACATCTTTCCTTTCGTGTTTACTGATGCTCATGTCGAGAAGTTGCTGAATACTATCAACCCACGAAAATCCCCCGGATCTGATGGAATTTCATCGATTATTCGGATCAAATTGTCATCGGTATTGGCCGAACCTTTATGCAGAATATTCAACAGATGTGTTCAGAAGACTAATTTACCATTCTTGTGGAAAATTGCCGATGTAGTGCCATTACCAAAAAATCAAAGGCCTACTCTCTTGGAGAGTCGCCCAATTTCCTTACTGCCGATGCCCACCCGTTTGTTGGAGAAGGATGTTTTCAAGCGATATGAATGTGAGTTTGAAAGACGGACGGATCCTACACAGTATGGGTACCGAAAACAAAGCTCAACAACATGTGCTCTGATTCGACTCACTGAGTACATAGCGAATGCCTTGTCCAGACAAAACACTGCAGTATGCCACATTGTAAGCATTGATATGGAGAAAGGATTCGACAGACTTTCACATCGCTTGCTGTATGAAAAGCTACTCAGCGACAACTTCGATCCCTTCTTTGCGACTTTCATCGGCAACTATTTAACCAATCGTTCTCAAAAGATGATGATGACTGAAAGCGGTTTGAAATGTCACACACGCGGCATCATGAGAGAATGTGCAAAGGCGTTGTCATCGACTAATATGCAGATCCAGCAATTGTGAGTGTCCTTATTTCATTCCTCTTGACTACCGCCCAATTGTGTTAGGTTGGAGATTGTTTTCACATATGAATTCTGATCCGGCTCATTCGCTTCATGATCTTTCATTGCCTCTTTTGCCTCGTTCTCGGCATTTCCGGATTCCCATGTGCACAAATTCCATGCTCAAGAAGTCATTCTTCGTTGTAATGTCGAAACTATCCAATAGTGGCTTCAGAACTTGACCAACCGTCTGCATAAATAAACATTTGATTTAATTTGATTTAATTACTTCTTTCATTGTTATTGCTCTTTTATATGTACCAAATGTATGTTCATGTTATCATGTAATGAGCCTCACGATTACCAATATTGGGGCATTAATTCAATAAACGCTTTATTATTATTATTATATGACAACATCTTCTTGCCAGTGATGTCCTTGAATAAAACACACCGCAAAGTATTCGGAAAATCAATTTGAATTATTCTCATCGAGCACTTGCCGCATATGCATGATCTATGGTGATTCATCATCGATCACATATGTGACCAAATGTGACCGATATGTGACGAAAAATGTGTCACATTTTTAAACTAAGCAATCATTACCCTCATTAAAACATTTAAAACAAGTTCAATGTGATGCTATCTCCTTACCAATGACATTCTTGAACAAAACATACCGAAAAGTATTCGTGAAATCAATTTGAATTATTCTCATCAAGTACTCGTCGTATGTGCATGATTCATGATGATTCCTCATCGGTCACATGGAAGTCACATATGCGACCAAATTTGACCGATGTGACGAAAGTACGTCGGGCACATTATCGGTCACATATTGGGCACAGTTTGGTTTACAGTGTGTAATTACAGTATGTTAATTACTAAATAATATTGGCATAGGTAATTGCGTGCCAAATTGCGAATATCCAGCAGACAAATATTCCAGTGCCGACAGTGAGTATTTGATGTATAAAAAGAACAGATGGTCCGCCTTATGAATGACAAAAGATCATAGCCTCAAGTGCACTTACTTCTCATCATATTTACGCGAATTAAGAGCTTTTCCGTCAATGCTGACTGGGCATATTTGGGTGAGATACTGTAGATGTAGGCTGCTATATATTCAATCCATTTATAGACGTTCGAGATCACGGGATCACAGTGCCGAGATCATGACTGGATTCGAGATTAGGTTTTCAATGCACACACATAACAAATGAAAATTACCGCAACATTTGAATTGCTTGTTGGAGCATTTGGTCACTTGTTGACAACAAATGTAATCCTATGCCCACATTCTAAGTACCATCTGAAAGGTACTTCAAAAGTAAAGGAAGTGCCAAGTTAACTTGCATTATTTGACAACAAAAAATTGAATTAATTTCTGACTTCGTCAGAAAGCTATTCATTCATGAAGATAGTGAGGAAGACTGAAATTAATTGATTTTTTTGTTATACATGTAAATCTATAATACAAGTTAACTTGGCATTCCCTTGCTGTGAAATTATTTTTAATAGGCCACGGCATGTTTTCGCAATCATCTGAAAGGTAATGAATGACATGTTCTTGAAGGTGCACAGAACTTTTCTCACTTCTTTAAATGATCATCCTTCATTAAAAGAGAGTTTACATGTACATGTAATTAAAGAATGTTGATGAATAAATAAAATTTCTGTAGGCAGTGTGTGCGCTAAATATTCAGACAAATATTTCGGCATTGACAGAAAGAATTTGACTTGACATGTAAAAAAAGCAGATAGTGCAGTGAATGGTGAAGAATTAGTAATCGGTCGTCGGGCAACGACAGTCGAAGGGTCTCGCAATAAAACAAGAAATACAACCCATCCATCAGCATTTGGACTACATGTAAACCCGAAGCGTGGCATCATTAGTGTTTGATTTTTACACAAGTGGATTGATGATGACTATAATTACAAAAGGATTGAAAAGGATTGATGACAACTTATTGGCCTACACATATAGTATAGGCTAAGAGCAAAGTCAGCACCGATGATCTTTCATGCCAACCTGGGAATTTAGGTGACTTTGCCGTGTCAGGAAAAACTTCTTAGCTGCAAAGATTTTGTTCTGCAACCTGCATGCATGCAGTAGTGAATTCAATGTCGAGATCTCGACCATTTTTTGGGCGTTCTAGATCTTGAGATTACAGTGCCGAGATCTCGACTATCCGAGATTGGATTTTTTAAATGCGCACATGCAACAAATGAAAACTGCTGGTCAGTTGGATTGCCTGTTGGAATATTTGGTTGACTGTTGACGCCAAATGTACTAATATTCACATTTTTCACAAAGCCATATTCAAGCAACTTACATTTCAGTGTTGAAATTTTTTTAAATTGGTGGATTCTCCATCTGACTCCATCTCCATCTACTATTCCATCTAGTTCTTGTCAAGAATCCGGTAATTCAATTCATCTTCTAAGCGTCTGCTTTGTCGAGCTTGATATTTAGAACTCAGATTTACAGAATTCTTTTCATAATGAAGCATTAAATCTTGGGAAGCATCATGCTCATCGTACGCTCGTACTTGCGAAAATAAGAATCGTTCATCCCAGAGCATTTTTAAGGTATTTCTACTAGGTAACTATCTGCTTGAGAGGGCACTTTAGGACTATGTCCTCAAGACAGGATTTCAGGAGCAAGTCTGTGTTCTCTAAGAGTACTGTCGCTCACATTGATGCTCACTTTGATGACCTTTGTTCCCTTATCTACGAGTATGTCTACAAAAAGCACTTTAGGGATTAAGTTTTTATAAGTCTAAGGTTATGTGATAAGTTACTAATTAAAATCGTATAGTTAGAGCGCACAAGCTGGCAAGCATGCTCGTGCAGGGTGTGGCATAAAAAATGTGACTAAATTTTAAAGTAGCACAACATTTTAATTAAAAAAGTCTCATTTTGAAGCCAATACACGTCTTTACCAACACAATCAACATTGTATTTCACTCTCGATGGCTTTGGAGGTCATAGAAATGATTGAAATGAGTTTGAAATGCATTATTGCCCGACATTGGAGGGTATATAATGCACCATTATATGCCCGTCAATTTCACATAGAATTCTCACCGTACCAGATAGCCATGAACCGCCGTTCGTCACTCCAGCTTGAGAATCCATTAATGAATGAATTGGTGAATGGATATTTCAAATCATTTAGATATACAATTCTGAATTCAAATCTATTCACATTTGCAAACATTCATAGACTTTCGAACTTTTCATGAATTATGTCTATTAAGAGAGCAAACTTTCATAAGCTTCAATAAAAGTCAATCAAAGATTTCTTCATCTCTCCATCATCTATTACTAACAGTGATCAATAAATGCAATATTCATAGACTTGTCAAGAGTTACATACAATGGATTTTGCGGGAGAAATATTCCACAACTTCGGTTGACGCCTCTGCGTGTGAACGTCTACTCGACGCTTCTCCCGTTAGGCGGCCTGTACATCAGAGATCATCGTATTTTTCTTAGTTTTCCAACTGCAGTTCATTGATTATTATTACATCGATCGACTCGTCGTGAATCAGTCTACAAACTTACAGACTTTATATTATCGACCAGCTATTTTTTGGCAACAAGAACTTTGATTTTTTACTTTCATCGGGTCTGTACAGCATAAGTTCCCTAATGTGTCAACTGCACTTCCTTTGTGTCATCGTGACTCATCCCTGCTGCTGGTCTCATGGCAGTTACGTATACTCGGGGCGATTTACTTCGTTTACGAGGAGATTTTCCTACCACCCGTTCAGTGAGACGCTCCCTCTGGTATTTCAACCTGCTTCGCAAGTCACCTACAGCACCACCTGTGATTACATCATCCCAAGTCCCTCTATCTGCTTCCTATCCAAGACTGCAGCCAGCCAGACCTGTCATCCGTAGATTACCGAATCACAACACATCACCTACACCTTCGTTTCTCCTATTCAATGCTCGCTCCCTATTCAATTAGATTGACGACCTTCGTATCAGAGCCTCGAAGTACAACTGTGACATAATCCGTATAACAGAATCGTGGTTAGATGATGCAACTGATAATAGCTCTATCTCGATCCCGGGCTATCAGATTGTTCGTCAAGATCGAAATTCAACTGGTGGTGGTTAGTGCACTGTTAGTGCACATTCTACTGTTTTGAAGATACTACAAATTTTTTATGACAACTCTGATTGTTGGTGACGTAAATGATATGCGTCATCCATTGTCCAATTTTTGCTTGCTTAACAATTTTCAACAGATTGTTAGACAGCCAACTCGTGGAAACAATATTTAGATGTAGTTGTTACTAATCAACCATTGAAGCTGGGCATTCCTATAACGACGTCTAAATGTTTCATAATTTTGATAAGACTTAAGGTTTGCCGTTAAGAGGACAGGTGGTGAGTTCCCACCGGCAGACATTAAACGTTCAAGGCGCGTCAAACTTCTGACTATCCTAGGACTACATTTTAGAGCCAAACTTGACGAGATCGGTGTGGAGGACCTTCCCACAAGTCCATTTTTCAATCAGCGCATCTAAAGCGGGGCTGGACCTTACCCCTAATGGTCCTTTGACTTGTGATCCTCGACAAATGCAAGAATGCATGACGGTCTTTAAGCACAAAGACTCGACGAATCTGATTGCGTGCCGGGCGGACCTTCCCGGGGGTCCATAACATAGCGCTATACGGACTGGACTTCACCCTTAAGTGTGCGAGATCTTACAAGGCCGCTTAACAAGTGATCTCCTTGGTCAAAGTTTCAGGCTCGATTGATTAGGAACTTATATAGACAGAGGAATTGGACTTTGTACAGACACTTTAGGGGTAAAGTGAAGGCTGAGATCTTGAAATCAAAGAGAAGTTGGGGCGACAGAATGATGGAAACGAATTCTAACAACTCTTCTGTTTGGAAGATCTACAAAACAGTATGTAGCAATAACAAATCGAAAACTGATTGGTTACCAAATAGCAGACCGGACTCAGAACTAAAAGACATACTTGGAGATTTGAAAAATGATTTTTTATCTTATGGAAGTGATCTCAAGACTGATAGTGCCTCTCCTGCAGTCTATCCTTTTGTGACACCCTTTCAGTTTGCATCCTCTGAACTCGAATGCATGCTGAAGCAAGTCAGTCCACGGACTGCACCGGGATCGGATCATATAGCCTCGTTGGCTTGGTCCATTCTTAGTGAAGTCTTGAGTGAGCCAATATCCATCCTCTTCAACCAATGTCTCCGCGAGGCTAATATCCCACAACTATGGAAAGACGCTGATGTGATACCTCTGCCAAAGTCATCGCCACCGACCATCACTAATGTACGTCCCATCTCATTACTGCCCGTTCCGGAGCGGATATTGGAGAAATGCTTATTGAAAAGAATTCGAAGCTCATTTATCAGTCATTTTGACCCTCAGCAATACGCTTACCGACCTAAGAGTTCCACGACTTGTAAGTCAATTGAAATTGAAGATAGTGTAACATCGTATTTACAAGAGAGCAACATTGCCGCGTGTCATGTAGTCTCGGTTGACTTAGCGAAGGGGTTCGACAGAGTGCCGCATGACGGACTACTAGAAAAGATGTCAAGAGATGAATTTGATGGCTTCCTTTTGACCTTCGCGAAAAATTATTTGAATTCAAGAAGAATTGGAGTTCGATGGAAGCAGTCATGCAGTACTTATAGTGAATTATCCAGTGGCATTCCACAAGGTTCATCATTAGGCCCCTTGTTGTTCGGATACTCTGTGTCAGACCTCGTTTGGCGCAGCACAGAAACTTCGACAATGGTAAAGTATGCCGATGATTTAATCATCATAAGCAAAATTGAGAAGTCTTCATCACTTTCACCTGCAGAAGAGGTCTACGCTGCAATCGCAACTTGGGCTGCTTCAAACAACATGGAAATCAAGAAAGACAAGAGTAAGCAACTGTTTATAGTGTTCTTCAAATCATTCGACAGGACTTCGCTTCAGATTCCTAATGTTCCAGTAGTGACTTGCATGACTGTACGTAGTGTGGTTTTTGATGAAAGGCTTACTTGGAGTACTCATGTACATACCATGTATAAGAGGGACAGTTCGTCTTTCGCCAACTCCGCGATTTTCTTGAAAAAGAGAAAATGGTTTTAATATATGAAAGCTGCGTGAGGAGCATGATGGAATATGCGGCTCCATTGTTTGCTGAATTGAACGTTGCTCTATCAGAAAAAAAGAAAAGATTCAGCGCCGTGCTCATTCCATCATCTGCAGAAAATTGCATTGCGATTGTGTTAAATTTGTGCCTCTTTCATACCGCAGAAGAATCATCGGTTATCGCCTTTTTCAGACGTTAATTCACGACGCCACTCACCCTCTCCATCTTGAGCTATCTATTTTGAGGCATTCAAGGAAATATCAACTTCCAGTTTTGAGGTCTTCTCTGCGATCTAGAAGCTTCATCATTTCTATGTCGAAATTATTCAATTCTGGTTTCCTGTGAACGCTCGTTCCTTTTTTCTCCAGACTGACTTTTTTGAACTTTTTGCGTTTCTTCTAATTGTTAAGAACAGTGTCTTATGTTGATCATTTATGCATGCATGTTGTATTTCCTTGTTGGCCCCACGATTTCCATTATTCGGGCCAGTATCTTGAATAAACTTCTTTATTATCATTAATATTATTATTATCATATATAAAAATAGACACTTAGCAATCACCATGTCAACCCCATGGAAACCATTAACCGACACAGTCCATTCATCACACAAGGGTAGTTAGCGATAAAAAAACAACGTTAAAACAAATAAAACAATAGCCAGTCGTCAGCAGGTACCCGTCTGGTCGCGTTTCGGCCCCTCTACCTGAACGCTCAAGCCGCTCATAAACGTATATGCGGCTGGCATTCTAAAATCAATACAGCAATGATATGTGCAATAATAAGTAATACTGATAGTAATAGTAAAAACAAAAACAAAACAACCGCAAAAGACGGATACAACCAAAACAAACTAAAATATATGTGTGAAATAATGAAATGGTATAACCAATAAAAAAAATCGCACTGCGTGTTTATTTTATTTTTTAAAATGCGCACTGCGATGTCAGCTGCCTGGCTGAGAAATATCCAAACTTGATTAGAAAATTGTTATGACCGGTTAGGATTTTCTCAGTACATGCCTTCATTTTAGACTTACAATATCCTCTGCTGCTCATCACAAAAAGTGTCATATTAATTCGTTTAATTAGATCTTCAAGATGCGAGCAGATGCGACAATAACGTAAAACCTGGCCGGCAAATACATTAATTCCCATGTTATAAGGTATTGCACTGTCTGGAAATGTCAACAGAACAACAGGGAAATCAAAATCTTCCACTTTATGATATATTGAGGTTCGAAGACCGTCACTACTAGATTGGAGTCTCACATCGAGGTAAACAACGGCTTTGTCATTGACTCCGTTTCTATCTGCAAGAAGCTCCACTGGGTAAATTTTTGGAATTAAGGTATTGAAATGCTTGTAATTTCTTACGCATATATCGTCTATATATCTCGAAGTGTTTGACAACAATTAAGCTAGTCCAAACTTTTTATTTTTAACCAATTGTTTCATAAAAGCAAATTCGCAATTTAACAGAAACAAGTCGGCAAGTAAAGGACTGCAATTCCTTCCGATTGGTACCCCTCGAATTTGTCCGAACACATACCCGGAAAAAGAAATGTAGACTTCAGACACTATAAAATCAGTAGCCTTCTTAAAACAGTCCACGTCATAAAAAAGATACCCCTTATATTTGATTTTGGAGAAAAACGACTTCTCATATCCTACACACAAGTATCTACGATTAGTGGAATTGAATGTGAGATCAAGGATGGAAAAAATTTCATTCTTGATAGCACCTTGATCTAAGTTTGTATAAAGAGTAGAGAAGTCAAAAACTTGCATAGAGTGGACGTTCACGTTAGAAATATTCCTCAAAAAATCTTGAGTCGAGGCTACACTCCAAAAGTAAGAATAACCAGTATTACTTCTGATTGACTCACAGTATCTATGGAAAATATTTTCTCTTATCACTTTCAGACCTTTGCTGATATTCACCGATAATATTTTAGTTGTACAATTTCTGGCTCCGGCAATGAATCTGAACTTATAAGGATTTTCATGCCATTTTGGAATCCAGAAAAATTTTGGTAGTTTAAGGTCCTTGTCAGTAACATTAATATTAAAGTTTGATTTCATATCTTTAACGTGTTTAGTAAGGACTTCCTTTTCAGAAATAAGCTCAGGTTTATAAGTTGCATTGCCTACTGCAGTGGAAGAATCTATGTCAAAACCAAGCTCGTCCATCAGGATTTTGAGATAGAACTTTTTACATATGAAACTAAAGTTGTTGGATGCTTTATCGACAGGAACGACTATCAAGTTTTTATGGAGATCTTGCAACTCCTTATCAACACAAACGTTGCTGCCATTATCTTTCCTGTCCAACTTCTTACAACGAAAGATGCGGTGCTTTACTAACATGATGACCCTGTTTTTCCAAATAGAGAAGTCATCAACTTTTAAGTGAAGTCGACTGGACACACGAGATATATGATTATCTATGGAATCGCTGATCTCTTTTTGAATGGATTTCCATGATATTGACCTAGACAATCTGTGTTTAGTGCCATACGCAAATATAGCTCTGAGACCTGGATCATTTATTGTATCTAAATTACCGGTAAAAACATGCCCATAAGGCTCATGAACAAAACTGTTCATCGAGTCACAGCTGCAATCGCTCTGTAAAATGCCAACAACTTCCTGAATTGTCAGGCTATTAAGAAACTTATTATAATTGAAGAATTTCAAACAAATAGGGTTATTAAGTTTATGGTACACTTTGGGAGGATATAGATGTTTCGCTTTTTCTGGAACTAAAGCACAGACACTTTGTCATTAAATACAGAAGATAAATGAAGTCTGTCAACTAAATGAGACTTGAAAGGAATCACTATATGCGTTTTGTCTTCGGTAGAGCTATCCTTCTTGTTTCTATATAATTTACTATGAACATATGTTGTCAAAACGAAAGATAGGTCATTCGACTGATCAAGAAGCCTAGAACACATAATTTTAAGCATGCTGTCACTAATCGATTTCAAGCAATTATAGAAATTTCATATAAGTTTGAAAACTTAATCATGTAAGTTTGAAATTCCTGTTTGTATTTCCCCTTTAAATCGCTCTGACCACAAAGGCGTCTTCGTGAAATGTATTGATAATTCGAGTAAGGCTATCTCTACCAAAAAGATTGTCATTCGTTCTTGTTTCCCTTCGTCATATGCGTCCTGTCATGCAGTTCTCGGCTCACAAGATTGGAAAGAAATTTTTGATTTTGAGGATGTAAATTCGATGGTTGTGATTTTTCATCTGTTTTTGAATTTTTGTTATAACATGTTTTTCACAAGCAAGACTGTGCGTATGAGGTCGTGTGAGGTGCCTTGGCTCTCTCTCGAGGGAACTATTGCAAATACCTGAAACTACGTGAGAAGTTTATTGAAGAGCTTGAGAAAGCCAGAAGAAAGCATTTTTCACGCCTGACATCTGCTTCAATGTCTGACAAATGGAAATGCATTAATTCACAAAGAAAATTCCGCGACGATACAACTAATATTGACGATACCACTGCCCATCGCCTGAATAAAGAGTTTCTGGATCATTTCTCTCCGAGTGATATTCATTTGTTTCAACCGCATAATCATATGGCATAATCATACTTCGGGTGTCCAATAAGTTTTGAGATTTTTTCTATTAAGAACAAATTTATTTCCAATGATCAAAAAATATATTCATTAAGTTACATATGAACCTCCTACATCAATCACAGCTTGGCAGTGATCCAGAAGTCGATGTACCTCATTGTGGAGGTCATCTTCGTTGAGTGACCGTGCCCACTGCAACGTGGCCTCTTTGAATTGGATCCACAAAAATTCGATTTTCCATGTCCCTCTTCAGCCAAGTGAACAGAAACCTGTCACAGAGGTTGAATTCTGGACTGTAGGGTGGTTGGAAAAGAAGAGTGACATCTCGCTTCTCCATGTACTCACGTACCACAGCCGAAGTGTGGTGACCAGCATTGTCCCACTGCCAAAGCAGCTCGTTGAGTCGGATAGGCTTTGAACGAAGGAACCGCCACAAGTCACCAGTGTAACGAACAAAGTCAATAATGCGCTGAGAATCAATGGTCTCTCGAGGAGCAGTTGTGTCGAAGCAAAAGCGCTTGTTTGGTGTGAAGGCAGCAAAAAGAAGTGTTTTCTCGTTCGAAATGCTGGATTTGACCACCTGAAGTCGATCCTGCTCCTTCCTCAACCAGCATTTGTCGCGGGACTTCCGACACTCTCCTTTGAAACGTATCCACGTTTCATCTTGCACAGCGAGTTTATTGAACATGGTGTTTAGGTCTTCACGATGGAAAACTTTACGGAAGTTCTTCGCACAGTTCACACGAAGTTCTTTGTGTTCATCTGAAAGCTCAAGAGGAACCCAAACAGAAGTCACACAACGAAGTGAGAGATCTTCGGTCAAGATTTTGTGCGCAGATGATTTGGGGACATCAAGCCATTCGGATATCTCTCTTGTCGATATTTTGGGGTCATCTTCGATTAACTCACGTACGGCATGCACCACTTCCGGTACTCGCACCGACGAAGGACGACCATTTCTGGCTGCATCTCCAAAAGTGAGACTCTGGCCTTGATGGTCCACCGATGGCTGAAAGTTAACCCACCGAAAAACAGTTGCTCGGCTAGGGGCGTCTTCTCCATAAACCTGTTGGCGCTCCTCAAATATTCTTTGACCACTTATGCTTAATCTCCCTCGGGTGTAAGCATAAAATCGGTAGTGCTCTTTGTTGGCAGACATGTGTGGAAGAGAAAACAATTTCAGTCTTCAACGTTGAATCTGACGACGCGTTGCACAAAGACAAGAAACATCTGCTCGGATAGCACTGAATGCTTAAAGCGTGCGTAATTTGGCTCGAAACGATTTCGGAAAATCGATAATGCGCTAGTGCATAAATACTACGTTTTTATTGGTTGCTAATGCTCATGCAAAGAGAACTACACGCATAGTCTCTGAACAGACAGTGTTCAACTTGATTTTAAAACGCAAATCAAACTCTGCTGGTCCAGATGGATTGCCCGGTTCATTCTATCGAATGTTCGCAGATGTACTTGCCGAACCGTCGGTCATTATATACAACCGATCCATCGAAACGTCTGTCTTCCCACAGCTATGGAAATGTGTTAATATTATCCCTGTCCCGAAAAAAAATGCAACAACTTCAGACCCACATCTATTCTGCCATTCCCAAGCAAGATATTAGAAATCCTGATTCGTGACTATCTTATCTTACCATCTGTTTACGATCAATTGGACAGACGACAATTCGGATTTGTGCCACGGCGATTTGGTGGATGTCAAAAAGCTCTGGATAGCCCTGTGGTCTAAGGTCCGGGTAGACAGCGCGTCTTCGCTACTACATTTGTGCTTGGTTCGAGTCCGCCTTGAGACTTATCATGACGTCTCCATCAGTTCGGACTACTCGTTCGGGATCCATTTCTTCATCTCATCTTTTAGAATTGAAGAATCTCATTGAAGAATCTCGTGTTTCTATTATATCTTCTTTGAGAAATGACCTGAAGAAGATGGAATAGAAGCAATAGAGACATCGATGGTCAGCGTGCGTGAAGATCATGATGAACTGTCATCTGAAGTTGCGATTTTAAAGCAGAATATGATGAAAGTGCAGTATGATATGGAGGGGAACTCTAACCAATGCATGGACGAATTCCAGGGTAGATTGGCGAGAGCAAACAATCTCATATTTCATGGTATACCTGAACAGGTTACTGGTTCTATTGAAGAGAGAAAAGGTTTGGATTTATCTCAAGTTGAAAATGTTTTGGATGAATTAAATATAACTAATGTTGATATATCTGACAGCAAGAGGGTTGGAAAATTTAGAAACGATGCTCGTCGACTTCTGAAAGTCATCGTAAAGTCAGCGCAAGCTGGTAAGAAGGTCAAAATTTTGAGAAAGTCTAGGAGTCTATGTAACTCTAATTCCTTTCGTAACGTTTTCGCGCATCACGACTTAACTCCTACACTGTAAATCGCTCAATACCAATCACATACGAAGGACGCATACCAAAGTATTTTTTGGTATATTTCTGTATTCTCTTGGTATATAGTTGTATGCTTTTCGTATGTTATTTCAAATGTGGTATGCTTTACATACTAAAGCCATACCAGCACAATGTTAAAAGAAATCAGCAATCATTTTCAAAGTATGCTGATTTAGGGCCTCTTGTCAATAAAGATCACACCAATGCTACTACTGTTTTGTAAGTAGTGAGATAATGACATTCAACAGTAGAACTTCCAATACTGAATTCGATTTTGATACACGCAAATCTAAGGCATTTAATGACTAATCAACAAGTATTCAGCCATCAACAATTATGCATTATGCAATTTTGAAATTAAGCATATTATCAATCCGAAATATAAACACATTTTAATTCATGAACGCAAAAGTAGGTATGTTTGAGATATATAAGTGAACATGGTTGCACAAAAGATATCGTTCGAATGAATTGATGTCGATCTACTTGGTTCATAAAGTAGAGATAGCTGAACGCCCTGTTAATGTTGCTAGACAAGTAGCAACGACGCAATCTCGAGGAGCATAAATTTGACAATAAATCTAATCTACTTAAATAAAACGCTATCAAAAAAATGTTCACGAATGGTATTACTGAAAAATGTTATTTGGCAGTAGTATGTAATATATACATATTTTTTTTGCTATGTCACTTAAAGCTGCTCATACGAAAGACATAACAATTTGCATCGGGTCTCGTATGTAAAACATACCAACATCTCGTATTTCAGTGTAAAACAGCCAATCACAGATAGAATAGTTCGTATCGCTACATACCAATCACATGCGAAAGCAAGTGAGGTGTGGTATGAAAAAGATACCAGATCTCTGTAAGCATACGAGAATCTCGTATCAGATCCCGATTAACCAAAATCTATGGCACTCCTATAGGAAACGTCCTACGGAATTATTGTAATTTTCCTATAGCGGGTAGTGCTATTGCTATGGAACTCTGTTCTATGGCACTGTTGGAAAGTTTTGTCCCATTGAATTTTGGGGAACTTTGATCCTATTGCCTCTTGGACTAATTTGTCCCATAGACTTGTGGGAAATCCTGTCCTATCGAATGTCTGGAAATCCAATCCTATCGATCTTCTGGAAATCCTGTCCCATAGAATTTTGGCAAATTCAGTGTCTATGGCATCTCCTAATGCTACAGCGTGTCTAACCCTTTCCGCGACATACTGACGCTTTATGTGATCATGATTGTAAAGAATAATCAGTTTAGATTAGCAATTGTGATAATGTCAATATAAAGACAACAATATGCATGAGGTATTTGCACTTTTTGCTTTCAATCCCCTTGACATGTCGGTGAAAGTCCGGCCCAGATTTCAAAAAATTGGTTTGAGAATCAATCATACTATGGAGCATTATTTTTTAACTAATTTCATGATCATTCACAAAACGCCATTAATTCAAAAAACAGCCAATGATTTTTAATATCTTCTCTTTTTAGTCTTTTGAACACTTGCTTCGATGAAAAGTTTCTCAGAAATCATTCTCCATATTTCTTTCTCTTCCATTGGGAAATGTAGTAGGAGTTGATCTGCAACAAACAGGAAATAAATGATGAATATGCGATAAATGATAAGCTGATGATAGAACATAGACGTTCTGCATATAGGAAGATAGACTTCGTTTAAATGAAAAATGATGCAAAATATTACAATTGAAGAATATTTGATAATTGTTATGTTTCTTGTATTGGAGATTTATATCATTTATATAGGATTATGGCATGATAAAGCAATTGCTCCCCGCTGTCATCTTGCAGATGAAAAATATCGCCAGAAGTTTCATTTTACTTGTTTATTGTCACAACCGCGTTTTCGTCTGCTCTCAGTAGGTGTGACACGCAGAATGAATCAAAGTGATTGAAACATGATTCCTGCTAGAATATCGATCAAACAATGATCCTTTCTTTTTATTCAAATTGTTGACGCACTACTTCTCCTATTAGTAATTTTTCTGTATATGTACTTTTTAGCTACTACTTATTCATTTCGTGATTGCTTGTCCAGTGACTGTCCATTGCTTGATCCATATTCGAGCAGGAATCATGTTTCAATCAGTTTGATTCATTCTGCGTGCCACACTTACTGAGAGCAGACGAAACGCGCTTTTGACAATAAGCAAGTAAAATGAAACTTTATGAAATATTATATTGGTTTCCATGCATGCATGTATGCGCGTATTCAAGGTGTAAGTATGTAAAGTTATTGTCTTTTCTAACTTTTTGTAAGCATCTTGCGATGCTGGTAGAATTTTAGAATTAAAAGCACTGCCATTATTGATAAGATTTATGCTCCTAAGCTTTCACCTACTAAAACCGCATCAGATGAAACGAAAGAGGTTAAGCTTATTAGAGTGATTATCATGTTTGCATTAAAATTCAAATATGAATTTTAATTTTAATACATAATGGTCCATACATGCATAATAAATTTGGTCCATACATGCTTATTTAGAGATGAACTCATCATCCTTATGAATAGATTCTCTTCTTTTTTTCTTTGAAAAGTCGGTCGAAAAATTCGGCATTGAAAACTGAAAACCTCAGTTTCATGGGAGTTGTAGCATGAGAATAACATAGAATGGGGAATCATGGCTAGTACATATTTAATTTCAATAATACATTAGTGGATCACGCATACTTAATTACATACATGCATAAAGACAAATATAGGAAGCATCACTTATTTACTATATTCGAAAGATGAATACTTTCTCGTAATTATTTCCTTCCTTCTGATAGAATTTCAAATGAAATATTTATCTTTTTTATCATTTAAAAATTCTTAGATGCAAAGCGTCATTTTCTTATCACAAACGCTGCTTGATCTATTTCCTATCAGAACAACTAAATGTCGGAATTTACATTCCTTTATTTAAGGCGGCCGTCTAAAATTTCAACAACCAATAGTTAATTTATTTAACTGATTTATTTGTCAAGTAGCGATAAATGGTATCAACTTCCGCGATATAACAGGCCTGCAGAAGAGAGAAGAAAAGTTCCGCAATCATTTGCCACAATCAGCAGTTTTTATATTTCTCTTTGAGCTTTGCAAGAATTATTAGCAAAAGCAAGAATGCAAATTATGCAGTGGATGAAAATTAATAGATAATCGCTGAAGATAATCGCTTGAAATATGATGAACATTTGTCGAGTGACGTCCACATCTGTGCGCCCAGCGGGATTTTGAACAGGAAATGCATAATGGAACAATGAATAAAACCCGAAATCCATTTGGTCAGACTGCATGTTGAGATGATTAGCTTATATTTGATGAATCTGGCAGGCAAGTCTGCAAAGTTTCGAGGAAATAATCTATAATGTAAACATGAGTTTCACTGTTCTATTTCAAGACGATCACTTGAGAAACCTGTGAGTTTGTACTAAGATTGCTTGCACATAGGGGTAAGACAACGTATTGGTTACATGCTGCCCATATACCTAGCGAAATGAATGAATCACACAAGGTAGGCGTTACAGACAAGCGGGAAAGTTGTGCAGCGGCTACAAAGCTGAGTGACTAAAGGAAACGTATTGGAATGGAATCCTTGCCACTAGACTATCTAAAGTTATTACCACATGTATTTGGGAAACATCGTCAATCTATAGAATAAAGGAAATTTTACAGTGCATCTTAGTCCATTCAATTTTTGGTTTAGACTTTATAATATTCTAACTTATAATTTGAAGTATGAGTTTAAAGCAACCGAATTGAATATTAATGACGACTTCCAGAGAATTATTTTCTTTTACGATTATGCTTGCGTGTGTGTATTAATTTTTCGTGTTAGAGCGCCGTGGTACACTTATTAAGGTTACTTAATTTTCAAGAAGAACGGCATTACAACACATTATTACGCAGAATATTGCGCACGGTGCATCACGAATGTAATAAACAAGTGTAGCACTATTGTAGTACAACCCTGATAAAGCGTAATAACACTTAGTTACAATCGCTAGCATTGAAAAATCAGCTCGAGAAAATGAAAATCAAACACAGATTTTCTTCAACCAATTAAGAAAAAATATTAAATTATTATTCTGTGTAACGTTTCGCTTTCTGCTTCTGCTGGTACAATCATAAAAATAAAGGGAACTTGAAAATCACATTGAACGAATTGTACTAGAGTCTGATGATGCATGGGAGCTGCTTTCTCTTGTTCCCACAGGCCGACGGATTTCTATGTTCTTTGCTGAGGTGCATAGTTGACCATTGAATCACTTTCATAGAAGGATTGGCACTGTATGCAATTAGCAGTTGATAGACGTGTGATATAGTGACAGTCACGTGAACTCACACTCTAGATCTTATTGTGCGAGCCGATTCTCCAACATATGTCGATGTGCAACCTGTACATTCAATGAGACATATACAAAACTTTAGCAATCACACTTCAGATTTGTAAGACTGTGTGCAGTATTTACAGATAGCTATCATATATACACTAATACCATTTTTTAAATATCCTCGTCAATCCATTGAAAATTGAACTTAGGTGAACTTCAAGAAATGTGAAAAAATGATGCTTTGAAGGAAAATGACATGAATATAACACAAATTCCAAACGGCAATGCAAGAGCGATTATCCAGAGAAAGTTATCAGACATGCCATGAAGCAAGTGAGTATATCGAGTGAGAAAGAGGTGAAAGAGAAAAGTTGTAGTCATCATTACCAAATAGCAATGAATTGAGAAATCAAGAGAAATAAAAAGAATATGGTACAAATGTAGTTTGCCACCTCATTGAATGTCTGTTTCCCTAATAAACCTTTATCTCATATTTTACTACCCATGTCACAACAGGAGTGTATATATGATAGCTAACTGTGTATACTGTACACAGTCTTACAAATCTGAAGTGTGATTGCTAAAGTTTTGTATATGTCTCATTGAATGTACAGGTTGCACATCGACATATGTTGGAGAATCGGCTCGCACAATAAGATCTAGAGTGTGAGTTCACGTGACTGTCCCTATATCACACGTCTATCAACTGCTAATTGCATACAGTGCCAATCCTTCTATGAAAGTGATTCAATGGTCAACTATGCACCTCAGCAAAGAACATAGAAATCCGTCGGCCTGTGGGAACAAGAGAAAGCAGCTCCCATGCATCATCAGACTCTAGTACAATTCGTTCAATGTGATTTTCAAGTTCCCTTTATTTTTATGATTGTACCAGCAGAAGCAGAAAGCGAAACGTTACACAGAATAATAATTTAATATTTTTTCTTAATTGGTTGAAGAAAATCTGTGTTTGATTTTCATTTTCTCGAGTTGATCTTTCCAACCAGTTATGAAACAGTGGAGTCAACCTGATGGCACACCTATTAAAGGTTTTGAAAGTGAAATTAAAGAACGATTTTCTAAGTGATGACTAAAAGACCAAAAATAATTGGGCTATAATTCAATCAGATAGTAGTGTATAAATTGTTAGAACACCGAGGACTTGGTAACTTACTTCATGGCTTAAAACACCGATTCGAGGATTTCACCAAACGTGGATTTCTCAGAAGACGCAGCAGACTCGTTGAAAGAACCCGATTAACCCGAACTGAAAGTTAAAAACATAATCAAAATTGTTTACTTAAAAACTTTGCGTATAGCATTGGATGATATTTGCGCAGCTGTTTGAACTAACTGCTATACCCCTAAATAACTTACGATAATATGCTTGGGCCAGTAAGAAGGCTATGAAACAAGCGGAATCAAAATATATACCCGGTATCTAAAATAAGAAAAATTCGGTTATAGTTTCGATGTAACTAACTGCTGCATCATTTAAGTGATTACAGCGTATCTTCAAGACTTATAAATGTATGCATAGGTCTTCGCTTAGAAAGGTCTACATTTTTTTGATTAATATCCTGAATAATTAAATCTAATCAAAATATTCAAATTTACAATAGTTTTTGTGTTATGATAACACACATCGCATAGCACTCGAACGTATTGTTGAACTGGCTACTTTACACATGCGACAATTGAACGAGGAATAGACAAGACTGTCTACATAAATCTTATAATACAGTAGTTCTAATTCCCATTCGAAAAATCTAAATAATTGCATAATTCAATAAAACAGTGCGTGAATGAATTGCTGGAACAATGAGGACTTGATGATTTGACTGATGGACTATACAAATGATACTGAACAATGATACTGAACAACTGAAGTTTCATTTGAACTCACTCCATTGGTGTGATGATTGAGACAAACCGGATAAGATGATTAATTCAGCAAACGACGGATTTTCATAAAAATGCGAGACACTGAGACACGACCAAAGGATGTGATTAACAATGACTGTTGCACATGCCAAAGGCATCTGAAATTATACTGAACATGCAAATGTTGCAATATCATTGGACAAAGTCAGATTACGGAGTCAAAACTGTCGCTGCGCGTTTGCTTCTTTTGGATAGCTTCTATGGCACTCATATTTTCCCACTTCCACTGCAAAAGGATCCAATTGACTTCGATTGAATGGTGAGGTGTGCTATGGCACTCCCATTGCGTGTCATAGAATACCAAAGAGTGCCATTGAATTTGGTTAATCGGGATGTTAGTTTCAAATTGTATGTAATTTTGGTATATGTTTGTATGTAATTTTCGTATCCAGCGATTTACAGTGTACTCAACAATTGCAAGAGAGAAATTTAAGACTTGAGTTGAAGGGTCGTCGACAGACTGGTGAAGATGTGGTTATTCATCGTGGAAAAGTAGTAAACCGTGCTGACATACAAAATTTTCGCTGAATGGTTTTAAAAAGCGATATAATAACGCTTCTATTTTTCTGTGTAACGTGAGATCCTTGTTACCCAAGCTTGATGACTTTTGTCTGACAATGAGTCACTTCAATCCTGGCATTTCTATGGTAACAGAATCATTGCTAAATGATTAAATGACCGATAATTTATTCAGCATTCCGCATTTCAAGTTCTATCGTCAAGATCGTCTGATTCGCAAAGGCGGAGGTGTATGTCTGTGGGTAAACGATCAAATTCAATCGACTTTAAGTAAGTTACTTAGAAGAAAGAACTTAAAAAAGACCTTACCTGTAAGTAAGTTCCCTTCATCCTGCGAAGTTTTGTTTGTGAAATTGCAGCTGCCAACTCGCAAGATCATTTGCTGTGTTATGTACATTCCACCAGGATTGTGTAGAAAGGATCATGAAGACATTATTAATTGTGTAAATGATTAATTTGACCTTCTTCTTTCATCGAACCCTGATTTCAGCATCATTGTAGCTGGTGATTTTAATGAATTTCCGAATAATCAGATTTTCTTTTTTTGTCGATTTTGACTTACACCGATTGTGACCAACCCGACTTTTGACTTTGTGGAAGCTGTACAGTTTTACTGTGCAGGGCCCGCTCAGGTGGGTTTGAGTGTTCAGGAATTGGGGCCGAAACACGAATCCTACCTGAGTTCCTGCTGATGACTTCCTAGCTGGTACAGGGAACGCAAAACCAGTCCTTTTAAGGACTAATTTCAATTTTGATTTCAATTTAATTTTATTTTATTTTCAGTATGTATTACTTTATTCGTTTGTACCATTTTTTTTGCAGTCTACTCATTTATTTTACACTAGTTTCTTGTGACTATCAATTTTATCTATTTATTCAGATTTTGATTATTTTACCCAGTAATTTTCATTTGTGCTGCTTATTTCCTTCCTTTTTCTCAATTAATTTATTTATTCATTCATTCAATTTTTTTCATTATTATTATTATTATTTTTCTTTTGTTACAATTTCAAAATTCCATTACAGTTCGTACTTCACTAATCAATTTCAGCAGTTAATCTTTCAGAATTTATTACCCATCATTTTCCCTTTTTTTCTGTACTTTAATTGTTAGCACGATCTACACTTTGATAATTTTTTGGTTAGCTTATTTTCTATATTAAGTTAGATAACAACGTGAATAATTATCTCCTTTCCCATCTGCAGTGAAATAGGTGATTGATAGCATCTTCCGTCGTATGCAGATTACGCTTGTCATATTTGTTTGCGGATTAGGACTAGATATGATGGGACACAGACCGGTCCTCTTGAGAGATAGATTAAATTTCATGAATAGTTAGACACCAATTGGTCCATTTATAACAAGTCTAGTTCCTTATTTCATTTTCTTCATGGAGTAGTTCAAGGTGAGACGTTGTAGGTCGATTCTAGCAAGTTCAGTACCCATACCGCAGTTTCACATGCATTTTCTTTTCTTTTCTTTTTTCTTTTCTTTAAAGTTCATTATAAATTTATTCATTACAGTTATATGTTGTACAGTAGGTTTAATCTCAGTTTATTTTATGTAGTTGTAACTGAGATTCCTAGAGGATGATGATTTTCATTTAAACTTGTACTCCACTTTTTGAGGAAGACTTGGCTTTAAAAAACAAGGTGTGCTCCTACGCGTGCTAATTCTATATTAGACAAGATATTTGTTGATATTGACCTTTGTGAATTTTTTGACGAATTTGCTACGATTGTTTCACCCATATGTAATTCCGACCATAACTCAGTTTTCCTACAATCTAATATCAATTTTGATGATTTGTCAACGATGAGTTTTCCTGTTTGGGATTTCTGTGAGTCTCATTTGCGTGACTTTGTAACCAGACTATCCTTGACCTGCTTTCCTGAAGTCACAAATAGCAGCCTGTCTGTCGATGAGATGTGTGATTGTTTTTTCGAATCTTTTTGAAACTGTATGAATCTATCCCTTGTGAAATGGTGACAATTTCCTCACGGGATAAGCCATGGGTCAACCCTCTATTGAAACTCTTAATTAACAAGAGATGGGAAGCATTCAGAAGGAAGGATTGGCCACTCTATGGGCATTATAAATTCAAAGTGAAGAGTGAATTAATCAGGGCTAAGATGAACTGGGCGAATAACCATAAAGAAAGTGTAAATGGTCTTTGGAAGGTGGTGAAGGAAATACGAGGTTCTTCAGCTTTTCATCCTTTTCAGAAGATCAGATCTCAATTTTCCAGTAATGAGAATATGTTGTCGGCGTTCACACATGAGTTTCAGATGAATTACAACCTGATGTTGAATTGTGTGCTATCGATAATCGCAAGTGGAACTTTGTAATATCGACGGATGATGTATTGCGGGAGTTACTTCGATTGGACATCCGGAAGGGTTACGGTCCTGATCTGATCCCGTCCAGACTGTTGAAAGTTGGTGCCGATTTCTTGTGTAAACCTCTGTCTTTGATATTCAATTATTCAATATCGACAGAAACTTTCCCTGAGTGTTTCAAGATGTCCTTTGTGCATCCTATTCCCAAAAAAGTCCAACCGTGAGTGACTTTCGTCCGATGTCAATGACCTCGGTACTTGCAAAGATATTTGAGCGCCTTGTGTTGTCGAACATTAAAGAAAAGTTACTTTCATTATATGGTGCAAATCAACATGCTTATAGACCTTTTGGCTCCACCTCCAGTGCTCTAGTGGATATCCACAATGATGTAACCTCATTTCTAGACCAGAGAGAGAGAGACCATAGCTGTTCGGGTGATTGGTTTGGATATTTCAAAGGCCTTCGACAGACTTAATTTCCATCGACTTATAAATTTTCTAAACACCTCCGGTTTCAACCATGGCTTTCTATTGTGGCTGAAGTCATATCTGTGAGGTAGGTCTTCAATGGTGAAAATTCAGGGATGTTTTGGGCAGTTGATGTGTGCCACTTCGGGAGTTCCCTAGGGGTCAGTCCTTGGTCCGTTTTTGTTCGCCTCCTATATGTCCATCATAAATATTCATTCAAAATATATTCATTGTGTGAAATTTGCTGATGATTTGACTATCATCGAAGGAATTGAGTCTGTTTCTCAGTGTGCTATTTCATCATCTGTTATCGAGGAAAACTTCACGGGTATCGGACTTACACTCAATGTAAATAAAAGTCAAGAACTTCTTATACAGAAATCCAAGTTGAAAGTTTGCTCGTTTCCTTCTATGTTCAGAAAAGTATCTCAGCCTCGCATACTGGGCTTTATCTTTTGTGAAACCTTGTCATGGCATTTTCAAATTAGTGACACTTTAAAGCGTGCCTTTCAACGTCTTTATACAATTAGATGTTTAAAGAATGTTTTGTCTAACCGGGAATTAAAAGTGGTCTACCATGCTATTGTAACATCTCTTTTTATGTATTCTTCTCCGGCCTATGGTAATCTATCAAAGACGCTAATGTGTAAGCTCGAACGCTTTCAAAAACGGGCCCATCGGCTAATATGTGGAGCCGGATGTACTTGTACAGCATTCCGTCCTATTCATTGCCGCTTTAAAGAGCAAGCAATCAAGTGTTTACATTGTCGTGAGTGTACATGTAACATGCCTCATCCCCTTCATAACATTATTCCTGAAAAACTTCCCAGAAGCAGTCAAATAAGGATTCCGCTGTCCTCAACAGCTAGGCGATCTTGTGCTTTTTTGCCTTGGGGCTGCGCCCTTTCAAATGGAATGTTTTCCGTCAATTAGTTACATTTTCGGTGTTTCATGTACTTTTCCTTACCTTTTCTTTTTGTTTTATCTATCTTTCTCGGTGACTTGTGTATATATCTGTAAATCGAGTATTCATGAAGGTATTGAATTATTGCATTGTGTTAATATGTGAATTTATTGCATCGTTATTACTGTGAGTTATCATCCATTGTACAGCTGCAATCGGCTATATGTGATTTTCAGTTTTGAAAAAAATATACGATTCTCTCTCACATTTCCCACATCTCTCTAGTATATACTAGAAACCAAGCATTGTGGGTGGAATTGAATATGAATATGCTTGAGGCAAAACTATTTGACGCCTTCATCAGTAAGCATCCATGATCAAGAATTTCCGACGGTGATATTAAACCCGACATTCTCTGTACATGAAATCCGTACATTCTCTGATTCCGATGTTTAGTTGATTTTCAGTTGGAATTTTTCGTGACTGAAAAATTATATGCTCCACGAAAAGTACCTGTAGGGTAGTTAATGAATGAATCGAAAAATGATATATTGCATGGCTATCAGATGTCCACTTCTCATTCAATTCTTTGGCGTATTGTAAGACCAGTGTCATGCACTTGTTGTTATCTATTAACCAATGATGCTAGGAATGGCGTTCATCTACCTGTCTCCGTTTTTTCATTTCTGATTGGAAATTACAATTTACGACAATGCACTTTCTCAACATCTTTGATGAAACTTCTGCAATCTGTATTTTCAAACAAGCCAAAGCAGACTGAGAGTTGGAAGTCCCTAACACTTTCTATGTTTCATAGACATCCCTGACTGAACTAACAGCAATGATTCAATTTTACACGATGTACATGTAGGCAAAAATATAGCTCTCCCTCAATTTAAACGATTTTTTTATTTCTTAAAAATAGATAAATTTCCCCTTTTGGGGAACTTTATCTATTTTTAAGAAATAAAAAAATCGTCTAAATTGAGGGAGAGCTATATTTTTGCTTACATCGTGTAAAATTGAATAATGAACCTCAAGTATAAGACAACAAAAGATCTAACAGCAATGAAGTATTGAACTCAGAATCTATGAAGCAATCTTGTGCGCTAACGCGGACTCAATTGCTACATGGATTTTTCGTTCAACAACTCTACTTTGTCAATCTACATAATGCGAATAATTGGGTATTCGTATTATTCTAAATCTTCATTCACATGACTAATGGGATAATAGAATGAATTTCATTAAATCATCATTCATCACACTACGTGCATTTTTCAATTAACTCTCATGGTAGGTGCTGTACTTTCTATGGTAGAATTCCGGTTTGATCTCTACGTGTATGTCACATCACACAGAAATCACAATATAACATTAATCTGGATTTTTGAGGGCAACAATGTAGAACATTTGAAGGCAACCTGAAAATGCCCTACATTGTTGCCCGAAAAAATAGATGTTAATACTGTTGTGCGTAATTGGCAGCATGTTGTGCGTCTGGGCAGCATTCTAGGAAAAAGCGGGCGCGATGATATGAATACACATGCAGATATACGCTAGCTGAGATTTCTTCAAATATCTTTCACATGCATAGATACAGCTATCATCATTACGGATACATTGTTACCTTCTTTTTTCAACATTGTACCATAGCTCAAGTACGCACAATAAGAATTGTCAACAATTCCTCTTATTGACACAAACTGCAAAATCAATTATCATTTTTACACCGCAAGTTGCAAAGTTCTCGTCGCAAGCTGTCAATGGTTGCCTGACAACTTTGAAGCTATTGCAATCCGTGTCCACTCACTGGAATATCGCTGAGGTGAACGAAGAGAGGGCGAAGTACGTCTGATGGTTCATGAGAGAAGGCATTCAGTGACACAACATCCTCACCGACGAGTGCAGATTCAACATCTGGACCGCGAGGATTCAAGGCTGATCATCTCAAGTAGAAAGGGCAGTGCGTGTAGTTGAAGGACAGAGAGGGAATGTTCCATAGTTTGTTTAGCTGTCTCTCCCATCCTACTTCGAACTCTTACATTATCATATGTGTCGAGGGAGAATGACGAAATTCTTTTTTGAAATTCATTATCAAAGCAGGTGACCTTCTTTTCGAGGAGTCCATCTTCCTCCTTTATGACAATGCTCTCCCCCACACAAAGATTGAGGGCACTCCCGAGATATTGCCCCTTTGCAAACATGACAGAAAATGCCGTATCATGCGCTGACGGATCCTCGCATCCAGCCGATCTTCAGTGATCATTCAGCCCCTCGATCTGCTGGAGTGACTCTTTGCCGACATCGAAGGAACACAGCAGTTTGAGAAAACGATGTCGTCAATCACTCCCGTCAAATGCCATCAATTTCATAATCGATTTCTTGTCTACACTGTAAATCGCTGGATACGAAAATTAAATACAAACATACACCAAAATCACATACAATTTGAAACTAACATCTGATACGAGATTCTCGTATGCTTACAGAGATCTGGTATATTTTTCATACCACATCTCACTTACTTTCATATGTGAATGGAATGTAGCGATGCGAACTATTCTATCTGTGATTGGCTGTTTTACACTGAAATACGAGTTGTTGGTATGTTTTATATACGAGACCCGATGCAAATTGGTCTTCATTCCCATGTGTCTAGTATGAGCAGCTTTAAATCACATTGCAACAAATATGTGTGTATTATATACTACTGTCAAATAACTTTTCCCAGTAATACCGGTCGTGAATATTTTTTGTTTGATAGAGTGATATTAAAATTGGATTATATTTATTGAGAATTTTATGCTCCACGAGATTGTCGTCGTTTCTACTTGTCTAGCAACATAAATAGGACGTTTAGTTAGCTCTACTTTATGAACCAAGCTGATAAACATCAATTGATATTAACGATATCTTTCGTGAAATCATGTTGACTTATATTCTCAAACATGACTATTTTTGCGTTCATGAATTATAATGAGTTTTTATTTCGGATTGATAATATGCTCAATTTCAAAATTAAATAATGCGCAATTGTTGATGGTTGAACACTTACTGATTATTCATGAAATGCCTTAGAATTACATGCATTAAAATCGAATTCATTATTGAAAGTATGACTCTTGAATGTCATTATCTCACTACTTGCAGAACAGTCGTAACATTAGTGTGATCTTTATTGACAAAAGGCCTTAAATCAACATACTTTGGACATGATTTATGCTTTCTTTTAACATTGTGCTGGTATGGCTTTAGTATGTAAAGCATACCACATTTGAAATAAGATGCGAAGAGCATGCAAATATATACGAACAATTCTTTGCGTCGCTGACTTACACTTTCACGACTTTTAATTTTGGTGCACAATTTTGCATTAATGATCACAGTACCAATAAGCAAGTGAACATCTAAAATTGTATTCTTTACTTCTATATTTCACTTGGAATCAAAAAAATTACCTCTGAGATGTATCAGCTAACTTTTGTGTTGACATTTAGTAACGTCGCTGACTTACGCGCACAAAAATGATTTTATAGATGTTACTACATTAGGCGGAATTCCGGCGAATTGCATGTATGAATGTTAATTTTTTTGTAGGATATATCTTGTGCATATCATAGTTATCATTTGAATGGTCGAAATTTTATGGCTACAGTAGATATACTTGTGGTAGATTTATTTTTGTATCGTCGCTGACTTACAGAAAAAATATTTTCTTTTTAAGGTTCTCCAAATCATTAATAATAATAATAATCAAAACTTTATTGATGTACAGGCTCAGTACATGAATTACATGAAAAAATCACAAAAACTACAAATACAAGAAGGTTCAGTGTCTGCAAAAGGAAATGAAAGATCTTTTTAGTCTTTTTGTGCGCGTATGTGGAGGTCTTAAATTACAGGAGTTTCTCGCAGTTTTGAGTCGGTGTTCAAAAAGTTCTTGGAGCGGGTGCGCTGAATTATTGAGGACACTTGTGAAAAGAGAATGGCACATCTTCTCGGCTGCATCAAAAAGTGATACATAAACAAAATTAGGATCATTTATAATTCTGATAACTCGTTTTTCAACACGTGATAACTTCTCTTTCAGATAATATGGAATATTTCAGAACAGGGGTACGAATACAGTATAACAGATCGAATGAGTGCATCGTATGTTCTGAGGATGACACTCGAGGGACAATTTGCACGCTTAAGGTTGCAAATAATACACATTCTCGTAGACACTTTCTTGATGATAGAGTCAATATGAAGATTCCACTTCATGTCAGCGGAAAAGGTCAACCCTAGTATTCGCATGTTCTCCACTTTTTCGAGGTTAGCGTTGTTAGACGTAATGTTTCCGAGGACTAAGTCTCTTCGGGTGACGATGTCCATGAGATGGCATTTTCTAAAATTTAGGGGTAGTTCAATATCGTTGATATGTTCCCATTCGAGCTGTAGTTTATCTTCGGTTTCTTGACGAACAAAGTGTAAAAACGTCAAATCATCCGCGTATCTCACAATTGAGGAGTTGTCGCACACGGGCCGGATGTTGTTGGTAGCCATGATAAATAGGATAGGCCCCAACACACTACCTTGTGGGACTCCACTTGTGCAAGGTTTCCATGTTGAGACCTCACTTCCTATTTTCACTCTTTGTTTGCGGTCTGATAGAAAGTCTCTAATCAATGCAATCGATTGGACAGGTAGGTCAAATTTGATACAAGCGTTGATTATTGGTTGGTGCGATAAAACGTCGAATGCTTTCGAAAAGTCCGTGGTTAGGACCCTGACGGCACCACTGTCACTGTCCAAGAATTTTAGGATACGATGGTATATGATTGTTAATGCGGTAGTACAACCTGCTCCGGATCTTGAGCGAAAAGCGAACTGTGATTTATCCAGTTTCTCACAGATGAAAGGCATGATCAACTTTTGCCTGACAATTTTTTCAAGTACTTTTGAAAGCAGAGGTAACAGTGATATAGGCAGGTAGTCGGATACATCTTTGGGTTTCGGGCATTTGAGGATCGGAGAGACGTCAGCAGATTTGAAGCACATGGAAATCCGGCCACTTGAAAGGCTCAAATTGAATATTATCGTAATCGCTTCACACAAGATTGCGGAGAAGTCCCGAAAAATCCAGAAAGGGAGGCCGTCTGGCCCACAACTCTTCCTTTTAAACCATTTAATAAGGACTCGACCTCAGAGAATGACACATAGGCTGAAGTAGGATTAATAGTCGAAGATGCAGGAATAGTGCCAATATCAGCTGGTAAAGTTTCAGGACGAAAACAAGATGAAAAGTAATCATTCAAATCTTCAGCTGAAAAAATGGGATCACGTTTGTCCTGAACGTTTCTTCCTAGAAGGTGAATCGCTTTCCAAGTTTCACGCGAGTTGTTCGACGCTATTATTTTGGCAATGTACGAGGATTTCAAATGTTTGATATGCTGAATAACCTTCTCACGTAACCTTCGGTGTTTTTCCCATTTGCATTGCGAAAATGCTTTGTCTCTGTCATCAATCAAAATACGCAATGACGGACGAAACCATGGAGGGTCAGTGGATCGAATGCGCACAGTTCTCACTGGAAAGCACAAGTCATACAGTTGGAAAAGATGTTCATGAAATAATTGTGCTGCGTAATCTAAATTAGCAGTGGAGGTCACAATAGCAGTCCAGTCGATCATAGACATATATTCCTTGAATACGAACATGTTTGAGACATTCATATTACGCACTTTCTTCTTTGTCATGATAGCTGGATCGTTCGCACAAGATTTCCAATGTATAACTGAGTGATCTGAACGGCCGAATGGAGGTAGCAAGTGCGGCTGATACTCTGAATCGAAGTTAACAAAGATTTATCGAGGACGTTGATAACTCTGGTAGGTCTTTTGACTAAAGGAACTAAGCCCGATGATCGAGAGAAGTCGTCATATCGAGTACGAAGTCCGTTGAAGTCGCCACATACGATAGTTCTTAGGTTGCTAGGATCACGAGAACAAGAAACACTGACATGATCAATATAGCTAAGAACAGTTTCTATGCACAAATTGTCTTTTAAGGCATCACTCCGGAAAGGATGATAAACTGATATCACCAGTAAATGTAGCTCGTTGATAAACAGTGAATGAATTTCCGATTCACAAGTAGACATAGGTGGGATGTTAGGAGAAGAGTAGGTATAGCAATCTTTCACAAAACACAAGATACCACCGCCATGAATGTCTCGATCTAGCCTAGAGACCGAGTAATTAGAAATCGCTACAGCGGAGTCAGGAATCGAGCTGTCTAGCCAGGATTCTGTGAAAACTGCAATGTCAGGTTCAAGCTCTCGAAGCCGCATACCTATTTCGTCAATTTTGTTCAAAATTGATCTCACGTTACTCAATAATAGGGAGGAGAAAAATCTGTTCACACGAGGCCGTCTGCCTTGATGGATATTGGAGCAATTAATCTTTATTAAATTCTGACGGGAAGGTTGTAGAGTAGGATGGGGCTTCTGAGGCGTAGGAAATCGGTGATTAATTCTGGGTTGAATTATAACCGGAATTCGTCGTCTGTCGGGATTAGCATTTTTACTGAGTTCACTCTGGGACGCATTAGCATTCTTTTTGAGATCGCGCTGCACTGATTTATCGCCACAACGAATAAAATGATGGTCATCACCACTTCGCGTGACGTCACCAGTGACGCGACGGATCTTAAGGAACCACAATTTCCGTCTTGTCTTTCTTGGCAGAGGAAAAGCATGATCTCGCAAGTTCAACAGGTCATCACGTGAATAACACAGACGATTTGGCGATGGAGTCGCGCTATGGCACATGTTGTTGACCTTGCTAATGACCGTGAATATCAGTCAGAGAGGAAACTACGATGAATGAATCACACGGGAAATGAAGGTTATGAGGCTCACCATGTGCAATTACGAGTATGAAGTTGGAACCAGTGGCAATACTAAATCATAAATAATGTGAGTTTTGTTCGTTTCCATATCAGCTCTGAACCCCAAACTCAAGTTACTGTGAACTTAAAGAATTAGAAGTATTCATTTGAATTCAGGAAACTATAATAACAAAGTTAACACAATATGAATTGAAGGCTGCTATCACTTTACTAAACTGCTGGTTTTCTCCGACGAAAGTGAGATGTTTGTTTTATTACGCAAATATTTTCCTCAATCAATTGTCTTGCAAAAATGTTTGGAAATGTCCTTGACCTGCATTGTGAACAAACTCATCATTCGTGTATGTCTTCATTGCCTCTGAGACATCATTTTTCGTGTATGAAATCACGTTAACGCCGACTTGTTTCGAGTTGTCTATGAAATCCTCAGCACAACTCACCTGCACACGTCTCGATAGGACCAAGCGTCAGACATGAGCCTTCAGCTTCCCAACAATTGCACCCGCCACACCTTTGCCATGACTAGTTGCGAAAAATGACCAACTAGTTGTCACATTCATTTGAGCGCTAATACTATCAGACACCATTCTGAGCATATAGCGATTCTTGAAGTGGCTTGCCGGGCCGTCACCGAAGATTTTGATATCACTTAGTCCACATCTCGCCATGGTCCAACGGAATATAAGAACATGTAAGTGAGCGACGTTATTTGTCGTCGCTGACTTACACTTTTCGAAGATAAAATTTGTTTGTTTTCAACAAGAGAATATTACTGATATTTCATAATTGAGCATATTTTTCTCACCTGCCATATATAGCAATCATGTCGCCATTTTGGATTTGTAGGCCTACAGAAAAATGCCCTCGATGAAAAATTTTAAAATTGTTGGTCCATGCGAACCTGCAAAAGTGAAATCTAAGCCGGGTCCTGCTAGACCACTAAATTTTTTCGGGTACACCGTGATATATTTTGTGTCGTTATAAACTGTGTACGAATGTGTGCCCAAATATAATATCATTCAACCCGCCAGAAACAACTTACATTTCCATTTTCGAAAAAGGATTGCATCTTATCCCTGCATTTGATCGTGATCATGCGGAATCCTTTCTGCAATTTGGATACTGGAAATATTGAAGATTCCTGTTACAATCGTGAAAGAGCTGATGTTGTCAGGCGAAAATTGCATTCATGTTGAACAGACCTATACAAATCACAAATTTTGCATAAAGTCACTAAGTATAAAACTACCGGCGTTGATTACACTGACAAAGTCCTTACTATAGTCTTACTAAGCAGTCTCACTTGAGCACCTGTCGTACTCCGTAATCTGACTGCCATGGTAGACAAACTTATTGAGGACTTGTACCTCCTCATGTTGTATTCTCATCTCGATGTCAGGGTCTGCTTCTGTTCCCATGCACATGGCTTTCGCTATCGTTTTTCCCACATTGATCTGTAGACCAAATGACTAAGCGTCACTACGAACCCGATCTACGCTCTGCTGAAAGGCCTCCGCACTAACTCCGATCAGTCAATGTCGTCAGCATATCGAATGTCGCTAAGTTTTGAACCATATATCGACACAATCCTTGACAATACCTGAGAATCTTGGAGCACACGTTCCAAATAGATGATGAGGAGGAGAGGCGAAAATGGGTCCCTCTGCCGAACGCATTTCTCTTGGTTGAACCAGTGGCTGCAGTGCGTATTGCTGCAGCCACTTTGATATGCACTTTGGATCACTCTATTGAGCTTTGCCGGCACACCTTAAGACTTGAGGATCTTCACATGATATCCTGTCTGACGCTGTCAAACGCCTTTCTAAAATCAATGAAGCAGTGCCAAGTCTCTCTCTCTCCTACTTTCCACTCGGCGCTTCTTCCCGTAACCACAGTGTGAGAATCTGCTGTACTGTACATCTGTCGCGCCGGAATCCATTCTGTCTTTCTACATTCCAGAAGTGCTTCTGTTTTTCGGAGTGTATGCTCTATGTCTCAGAGGGGCCCTTATCCATCTGTGAGGAGACCTTCTGTCTCTCAGAGCGGCTGATCTCTGTCTCAGAGGAGCCCTTGTCTATCTTAGAGGAGCCTTTCTGTTTCCCACAGTGGCTGGTCTCTGTCTCAGAGGAGCCCTTGTCTATCTGAGAGGAGCCCTTCTGTTTCTAAGACTGGCTGCTCTCTGGCTCAGAGGAGCCCTGATTAATATCTGAGAGGAGCCCTTCTGTTTCTAAGACTGGCTGGTCTCTGTCTCAGAGGGGCCCTGATTAATATCTGGGAGGAGCCCTTCTTTTTCTTAGAGGGGATCCCCTTCCCTTCTTTTTCTCAGAGGGGCTCTTGTAGATGTCAGAGAAGGGCTTCTGTTTCTAAGAGTGTCTGATCTCTGTCTCAGAAGGGCCCTTTTCTATCTGAGTGCAGTCCTTCTGTTTCTCGGAGGGGTTGGTCTCTGTCTCAGAGGGGTCCTTATCCATCTGTGAGGATCCCTTCTGTTTCTCAAAGCGGCTGATCTATGTCTCAGAGGGGCTCTTGTATATGTTAGAGGAGCCCTGTTTCTCAGAGTGTCTGGTCTCTGTCTCAGAGGGGGTCCTTATCTATCTGTGAGGAGCCCCTCTGTCTCTCGGAGCAGTTGGTCTCTGTCTCAGAGGGGACCTTATCCATCTGTGAGGAGCCCTTCTGTTTCTCAAACCGGCTGATCTATGTCTCAGAAGGGTTCTTGTATATGTTAGAGGAGCCCTGTTTCTCAGAGTGTCTGGTCTCTGTCTCAGAGGGATCCTTATCTATCTGTGAGGAGCCCCTCTGTCTCTCAGAGCGGCTGGTCTCTGTCTCAGAGGGGCACTCGTCTATCTCAGAGGAGCTCTGCTCTATCACATGTGAGCAATTCTATAAGTCAGATGAACCCATTTCTATCTCAGAGGGATCCTTTTTCATCCCTCAAGCGCCCTCCTCTCATTCTGAGAGATGCCCTTCTACACATCAGACGGGCCTTTTGTATCTTAGAAGGCCTTTCCCGATCTCATAGAGCCCTTCTTTATCTCCGAGGGTCCTTGCTCTAACTGAGATGGCCCTTCTCCATCCCTGAAGCTAACTATATAATAATAGCAGCAATAACAAAATCCCTTAAACCTCTTTCAAGTTTTGAATCCTGGCATCCAAATGCTTCCTCATTTCATTACCTGTCGTTTGAAGTGACATGTCCGGGAAGTCTTGCCAAGGTTGATGTAGTGGACAAAGCTAGGATGCAAGAGTTCAAGATTTGCTTGAAACAAATAAGGTTTGAAGCATTCCAATTTGATGCAATAGACTAAGTGAATATGTTGTCTTTTATATCGACATCTGCAACATTTTCAACTGATCTGATGAAAAATTGACTTCATAGCGTTTTCCCATTCATTGATAACTTTTCAAAAGATGCACCGAATTATCTGTCAATGATTCACTATCTGGATTTCCACATTCGCTGATGGACTTAGCAAAACCCAGACTAATTATTATCAGAATAATTTCCTTTGTCTTATTATCTGTCAATTTCTGGTTGTACAATTTGACGGAAAGATTATTTTTTTGCGAACTAGTATAGCTACAGACAAGTCAGAGAGGAATTCTACAGAGTATGCTGTGTAAGGTTAGTCGATTACATTCAATGACACATGCTGAAGACTCACTTGAATTTACACCAATCAATTGCTATTAGCTGATGCCATGACAAAACTGCTCCACTTCACTCAATCCTTCAATTTCATACACTCGGCGTGAATTACTAGTAGAATTTCCAGTTCTAAGAATCACTGGATTAGAAGACAGCTAAGTCGGACAGTTAGGAAATGATGAAGGGACACCTTCAGTTTTTAGACTTCGAGGAAGAAGTTTCTCTATATTCGCTGACCTTCGTTAATCGGAGCTAATTGTCTGAATATCATTGGATGAAAAATGAAGCGAATACCTATATGAAGGAGTGCTTTGTCACCGCAACATAACACGGTATCCAATTAGTCCACTTCTACAACAGTCATGCGTTATGCAGTAATAGAAATCTATGATAGTATGTATAGCTGATGCGTTGCTCTATCCACTGTGATCCGGGCACAACATTTGTAAACTTATTTTCGAGATGAATGTTCGAAACAAAACACAGTATTACTCAAATTCACTCCATCGACGCACGGCGATCCAAGATTAAGCAATGATTCAAAGTAAACGGCCTGCTGCTATTCTACTGACGCACGAGTCAGCCAAATAAATTCCTATAATATAAATGGCCATCAGATGGCACACTTACAGTAGAATCGCAACAAGTGAAGTGTCCTACCCACAAGCACTAGTTGTGCATGGGCAAGCTAACCAACTTGATGCTACCTAGCGGATGGATCGATTGGATGACGTTTGCCTGAGCTATTCATAACGCAAACTCGGTATATCATCGACGAGGGAACGAATGAGGACAGTAACAGAACAATGGCAGCGCATGCACACAATGGTGTGTGATGCATGACACCTTTCGTGAACGGTGGAGCAGTGAAGCTCGCTATCGAAGAAATCACATTGAGGTAGATAGGGCATCACTTTGTACACAATCCGTTAAAAAAATGGGAGTTGCATATCCCGGTACTCTAGATATCCCTGGGATATTTTTCTGAAATTTTTTGCGGGAATAACCTGGTCTCAGTGCCCCAACTATATCACGCACCATTGCGTGTTTTAAAAACCAAACAGCAACGGAAACACGGCACCACCGCAAATAAATGTGCGTGCAGATAATTCCCCTAAATGTGATTAGCTATTTCATGTAATTTATCATAGAAAAATGCTTGATTTGCCTTCTATACAATTCTGCTCTGTAAACAGTGGGCGCATCAACGCCTCAGGAAAGCCGTTGAGGCCGTTGTTTCACACTGCGAATTGCTGAGATGCTCTCCAGTTTATCATTTGAAGAAGTTCTTTGAGCAGATAGGACCTATAGCACCATTGAAAGTTAAACATAAGAGGTGGCAGAACTTTTGCACATTACCTGTTATCTTAACATCTTTGTGCCACAAATAGGACTATGTGCATGGTTAGCTTTCTGTTTCCAACGCACAACCGGTGAAGAATAGGAATACACAGCAACATGGGCTGACGACGAATTTACTTGCAATGAGGACATGTAAGCTTTAGCAATCGCATCTACATCATATTTCACGTCAAATAGTCACCATCATCAACCACTGAGGAACACTGAATTTGATGGACCCTTGTGAGTCGCCTTGTGAAAAGATAAGCATAATTGCTGCATTATTCACCGAAATCATTGCTGGAGTAACACGTTGATCATCTCATGAAAAGGGCTTCCATTACCCGATGGACTGTCAAATTATGCTGTGAAAGACTGGTCAAATCAAAATGAAATAACTGCGCATCATATAATTGTTGTCTAGTTGTCTGCTGTGACATAAGACACTGTTTACACGTAAAAGCAGAGATAAATAGGCTTCTATTTCAAAACATCACAAAAATGTTCACTGCCATAAATGTGGGCAATTTTATAGTGAGGACTGCTTCAATGCAATTCCCGATGCTCGATAAGTCAGAAAATTGAAACACTGATTCTCGTTGCTTCTACTTCTATGCGTTTGTTTACATAACGTTTTGCCAAACTAATATTCTTCATAAATGGCATGCAATTATATAGTGCTTGCACTAAAATAACGTCTTTTTTAGTGTTGCTAATTAAAATTTAGCAACTAGAGTCCTTTGTGTAGTTTCAATAGTCAATCTAGCATGCATGTCATCAATTCATGTCCATTTTGTGAAAAAATTATTTGCATGTTGAACTTAGTTACTGTCGAAAAAACAATCACAAAATCGGAAATATTTAACTCAGCATATTTTAGTGAAAATTGTAACACATATTAACAAATGTTTCATATATTCTGGCAACACACGGCATTGTCTATCAACACTGTTCATATTATAGAAGTGCATTTGTATACTATAGAAGTTGCAGAAATTTTGAAGCCACATTTCCCTGTTTGATCAGCTGTCAAAATCAAACACATTATTCTAACTTTAGGAACGTGGCAATTAATGAAGAACAGAACTTAAACGCGCTCATGAAGAGAGCATTAGAGCATATATCTCCTCCCATCATCCTTGATCATTCAAAAACTCTAATTAATCAGAAGTTCGTTGTTCTTAGGTAGAGGAGCTCTGCCAATATTGCACAGGTCAATCATAGTTTACTACTTACCATCGACAATTCACCGCGCTTTTTAACATGCTTCATAAAAAGAATATTTGCCAGATAGAGTAGGGATGTATGATTTGCCACTTGTGGCGAAATTACACACGCTGCACTGTAGCATGATTCAGATGTCGGTCAAATGAAAGAGGTACTGAGTTTAAGTCTGCGGAGAATTTGCATCAATTATTTGAATACAAACAATTGATGTAGAATTATAAATTATACGCGCTTGCTGTTCACTCAGCGCAACAGCAGTCCAAAAATCGATTGTAGACGCTTTAATTTAGCTCTGTTGATTCTATTTTAGACCACACTGAGTTCCTACAAGCTATTTCTCTAGTTGTTTCATTTGGTACATTTTGGTACATTTTCGTATATATTTCCAACAATATGTACGAAAGCAAATATTTAACTACGAAAGCGGATACAATATCGCTTTGGTATATACGTTTCGTAGCGTACGATTTACAGTGTGGCGTTCGGTTGCAAAGCGTTTCGGTTGAAGGTTGCTCCATTCATCACCTAATTAATGCTGTGTGAACATCTGCAGCAGAAAGTCTCTGCCATGATGATTATTGTATAAGTGAAGAAGTGGAACCAGGCTTGCTTTTCCAGTCAGTCGTTGTTCTTTTCATCTAGTTTCTTGACTTTTGAGTTTTTCTGCTTTGCATGAACATTACTCTCATCCTCAAATTCAATCATGAATGTTGATTATGGTGGCAACGATATGTATTGGTTTCAAAATGAGAACTTATTTGTTAATTTCTGTTGGATAATTTAGATGTTGCGCTACTTTAAAATTTAGACATATCTTTTATGCCGCACCCTGTATATTCTTCTTCATCTTACATGTATATCATTTTTGTATTATTAACTATCGCATTCATTTGGCTCTAAGTAAACTGGCAAATTTGGGCATTTATGCGACCATGTTCCCTACGTTAGCTTCTTTAATTACGAAATTATATTTCATATCCCTTCGCAGTAATTTGATGATTTGTTTAGGGAAAATATATTTGTAGGAACAAGGTTTGCTTTTTTATTAAAGCACTGTGAACACACTGTCAATGTATCAATGTCAATACAGCGATAGGAATTGGAAAAATTAGAAAAACATTTCAGTTCGTTCTTCGGTTCATGAACGGCAAATTCTTACCTCAGTCCAGTGGTAAAAACTGAAATATCCTGTTCGCTGAGTTCACTTATTCATCAGTGAACGCCTGAAACTTCGTTTGATCTCTCATTTGCTCAAAAGTTCGAATGCACAGGTGACGCTCCAGGATCACCAGATTCGATGGAGTTCTTGTTCTCTGTTAAAGCCACCAGAAGTATGGCTTTGTGATTCGTGATCTTGTGCTTCACAAGTTCGAGTTTGCACTGTCCTGGAGCAAGTGAAGCCATGTTTTGCATTTTGAATTTTGGCGTATCATGCATGGCATATGTGTTTACCTTATGTGAGCACCAAAACCAAAAAAGAAAAACTTCTTTACAAAGTCTATCTTTTTTGAGTCAGTAATGATAGTTTTCTGCAAACGACTTTCTTTCAGTCATGAAGTTCGCCATCTCAAGTCTGTGATCAAAAACGACCGTGTCAACGCCGTTCTTGACAATTATCAGACGGTAGATTTTACTATCGCTCTCCATTCTGAGGAAATCAATTCAAACTTTTGTTTAGAATGTTTCAGCTCCTGATCACTGCATATACTCGTTGCTTCCTTTGCTACACTTTTCAATTTTCGTCTTGTCCACCAAAAATTGCATTGTCTCTCATATCGGACAACTTTCGATGAGCAGCATCGCGCATGACCAATATATCACTGATCTCCTCAGCACCTTTTGAAATAGCGCAAAGATACAAAAATATCATGAATGAGTAGAGTTACATTGCTTGAAGAACACACTCTTGTCAAAAAGCAAATTTTTGCTTCTAATCTTTCCATTCTCGAACATTTTCTGCATGAAGGTGTGGGTGATACAGTGTATATAAATAATGCCGTCTAAGACTCAAATGTGATGATGAACTGACGGTTATTTACCAAGTCAAATTTTTAAATATCATATTTCCCTAGAAATCTGGCAGTTTAATTCAATAATACGTATAAAAGTGTAGTTACCTAGTTTTTAATTTCCTACAGGGCAACGGAACCATTTCGTTACCTAGCTAGTATATGTAGAAAAATACCCTGGATCATCCTGTTTCAACGAAAGGGAAATATTTCTGCAAATTCAAATGAAGACGGAATCCGAAACTAAATCGGCCACTGTCAGGCATGAAGCTTCTTGAGTCTTGTCATGTACTGCATTTACAAGTAATCACATTTTAGGGCTGATTATGCGGCAGGGACACGACGCTCTTAACATTTTTATGAGCGCTCCTACTTGAGTGCATGTAATTGCTGCATAAATTGTAGATTAATGAAAATATGCGTCTGACATCTTAGAAAATGAATTCAAATTTTTGATATTTCATTTAAAATGACATTTGATGTAGGCCTACACACTGTAAAAGGATCGAGAAACGAAATTATTAAGGAGACTCCAAGTTAAGGTCAGATCATTTGGGTGGTGTCCTCCTTAATTTTCCGCACCATTTTTCGATCCTCACCGCGCAACTACGCGCAATTTAAATGACACAAACGCCTTGTGTGAGTGTCTGCGATATACACGTGTCTATGGCCCATCTAAATAGGTCTGGACTTTGCGGCTTATGTCTGCATGCATTAGAGTCTAAACAACCTAATAGGACCTAGGTTTTGTACTCAGAACAGACACAACACGTATAATTGGTTCGGCCGTGGTTCACGCGTAATCCCAGATGTTTGGGGTGTTGCGTAATTTCGCGTGACATGTCACCTAGTGAAAACACCATCTGTAAGATAGTCGCATGAACCGCGGATTCTTTTCGACGAAATGCGATATCTGAAGAACGTTGACAAATATTCAAAATAGAGGAAGTTCATGTTTATTCACCATCCCTGTTTTTAGGAAATGGCTTGAACTTTCTATCTCCTTCTATCAATGATGTCAGTCCCACGATCACTTCTTTAATTGAATGTAGATTTGTAGATTGGCTTAGAATCTGTTTATTAACACCTGATTTACAAGTACGATTTATTTGCTACTCACAGATTTTAATTGAATCACCATATACACTCCATTAGTACTCCATTTAGATACTCATAGATCCGAGCTAATAATATTTAACAAAAGATGGCAGCATTTACAGTATCTTCAATGAAAACGCAGCAGCGCTGTCAGCCTTCACTTCGACGAATTTCATTGGAAAGGCGAAATAATAAAGTTTTTTGGTTCTTGCTGACAATTTGTCTACAATAAATATCTAAATAGAACACAATAGTTCGCAAAGAAACACACCCACACACGGCATGAGGAATTCATGAGCTGACTGATCCAAGAAATGCATTGCAATGCTTGGAGTCGGGAGGCGTGCCTTCATATAGCAGCTCTCCTGAGCGCCTTTTACGGACGTCCAAATATAATACAAACTATAGGATTCCCGTCACTGGAATTCCGATGGCTTCCTGAAAACGATTAAAGCACGTTCAAGGCGATTCCAGCGCTTCACGATCTCCGAGTCGGTGAAATTTCACAAGGCTTAAAATGTTTCTTCGATTTAAGAGTCATATCATAACATATTAAGTTATTTCGACAAGGATAACAACGACATAAATTTTATACAAGCAATGTGGAAATAAAACAAGCAATTTCGAACACAAAATCTGGTTGCCCATTTCGTGCTGAAACTTGTTTTCAAGCTCATTCGACCAAACATCGAATCATAGGTCTTCAATGTGAAATATCTGTGAATCAATGGCTGACAAGTCAATTTCTCATCGAATCCTGCCCTAAAAAATGTATGTCTCACAAACTTCGAATAAACGTCTGACAATTGGCCTACTTGAAATTCTTGAAAGCTGATAAAACAATTCAGCTCGGTCATCATAGTCATATTACAGTAATAATATACAAGCGTCTTCCGTATAACTTGACAATCAGTGACGAAGTTCATTTTACGAAAGTTCGTGAACGTTTAAAAGTAAGAATCGTTCGGCTACAGAACGTTTAAAAACAGTTTTCGAACGTGCTGTTCTTGCCGGGTGGCGCCAGTTTCACGGTGCTTTCTTACAGTATCGTAAGCAGCAGTTTCAATCTTTGCAAAGCAAGTTAGTGATATTGAACCGTGAATGTACACCTACGTTTCGCACCCGATACTTTTCCACATCAGCCAAATAATCGCTAGCGATAAGCAAACAGTTAGTCTACTACATGACGAAACACTGTGTGGTAACTGATCTTTCTATACATAGAAATCCGACGTTTCGCTTTGTTTAACCTGAAGCAGTCCAACGTGTGATTTAAAAAATCACACTTTTAGCTTTCCTTTTCTAGATTCGTCTGCAAGACCGCTACATAAATCCTGACGACATTAGTTCTGACGTTCCATCAGACATCAAGATATTATATAGCCGCTTAACATCAAGGTATTAATAATCCGCTTATATTTTGGTGGAATTGGTTACACGATGTCTTCAAACTTCAAGAATTTGGGAGGAAGAGAGCGGATAAGACTATGGTAGTGATGAAGGCATGAGAATGAACCACCAGTACTCATAGATGCTTTCCAAGATGAGAAGAGTGAAGACAAAAACGAAGAAGAACCGAATGGTGAAGATGGATTAACCGACAAAGATGTTCAAATATGGAGTACAAGCCCACGCATCAAAGTCGTCGTGGGTCTGCTGATACAGTATATTTCGAGATGGGGTTGGCCTTACGTATTCTGTTTTCAAAACCATGATGCACTGACGTGGCAACTGATTTTTCAAGATTCTCTATTACAAAAGATACTGGATTATGCCCAATAAAAAAAATTTGATGATTTTGGCAAGGATGTGACTTTCAGACAATCAGAGTTGAAGGCATTCATCCAGTGTCAACTATGTAATCGCCCATGTTTGCGGCAAACATAGTCACTCTGTTGATTATGCTTGCGATGACTGTTGCTAAGAACTGAAGTAGAAGTATTTGCATTTATAAAAGGAATCAAAATGCATCACTTTTCATTGCTTTGATATCAAACAACATCTTTTGGTCTTGCAATGAAATATACGCATCAAAGTAAAGGAATTTCATTGGAAAGGCGAAATAAGAAAGTTTTTTGGTTCTTGCTGACAATTTGTCTACAATAAATATCTAAATAGAACGCAATAGTTCGCAAAGATGTATTCCTTTCTTAACTGAACAATATTCAATATTATTTGGTATATATGACAAAATAGGTGTCATGACACCGCATGCTTAAAACCATGTAAGTCCGACAGTCTACAATAATAATGGAGTAGAACGGCCATGGACATTAAAAACAACGGAACGTCGTGGACATGTGTTTTCATGACAACGGTATCTAAACGATAGCGGCTTCCAGCGGTTGATAATTGATCATTTTCTCTATATTTATGAAAGAATTTTGATAGAATAACTTACAATAATTTGGCTTACATCTGAATCTACAACAGTAGGTGACATGCCACGCGTAATTACGCAGCACCCAAAACATCCGAGGTTAGACATTCTATTCTTCTAGGCGCGCGCAATAAGAGTCAGAAATCACTTGATCTGATGCTGTTAAAACATGGAGAATGTTTGTGAATACGCGCAGGCTAGCGTTTATAGTCTGCGCGTCGTCTACAGTTGCATGCGTTGCCGCTTGAACCACGGATGAACCGCTAAACATGTTCTGTCTTTCCTGAGCATGAAATTGAGGTCCTATCACAGTGTTAAGCCTCTGATACATAAGTGAGTAAGTGTTTATTTCTGATATTGAAAATCAATAAATACACAGAAATACAAGTCACCAAATAAGTCAGGCACTGTCACACAACCGGAAAATACTACATGATTTCATTCATGACAACACACATCCAAGGTATGAATGAATGGAGTCTTCTGAGAGTTTTAACATTTGGAAGACATAAATGACCGCTACGTAGCATTCGAGGAGGAATGATGCAGAGGATGCTCCTCGTTTACTTCACATTTCTTGAAAAATGAAGATGCACAGTCTTTCAGAACCACAGAAAACAAGGGAAACTTGTTGCACGTACAGTCTTTACCGCAAATCAGTCGGTGAGCACGATTATGAAATCTTCGCAATTTTAGCTCGATGGATTTTTGAAGCCAAGAAAATAGAGGGGCGGCATAGAGTAAAAGATTACAAATCAGTGAATTCTACACAATGACAAGCTCGTCAGAAGACACAAGCGGCTTTAAAGTTCGAATTACGTACAGTCTTTGCGAGGCAAGTTTCAAAATTTCGCTGAAATGAAGATCCCATGTTAACTTCTTGCTCCAATGAACACCCAAAACTTTCACGGTATCTGAAACTTTGATAGATGGATATAAAGCGTCAAAATGTTCTCCATAATAGAAAATCATCTGCGAGGATTTCTCGAGATTCAGTTTCATCCTCTTGATATCGATCCATTCTTGTGCATGCCCCAGACTGTTCGGTGTGAGATCGCGAGAAATTGGCTCAATGAGAGTAACATCATCAGCGTAAATGGATGATTCTGGTGACACACGCAAAGACCCCATGAAGGCAGCGAAAAGAAAAGGACCTAAAATGGACCCTTGGGGAATTCCTGATGGTATTTTAGTTGTGGGACCATACATACCATTCAATTTCAGACGTTGAGTGCGGTTATCCAAATAACTTTGCAGCCATGTAATAAAACCTTGATTAACATTGCTGTCAATCAAATGGTTTAGCAAGGAGTTGTGATTCAATTTATCGAATGAATGCCTTTGTTAAATCCAAACATGATAAACTCACTGCTTTCGTGGTAGGTATATCAAGATATGCGATGATGCTATCGTGAATTTTGATCAACGCACTTTCTGTAGAACCATATTGTCTGAAGGCATATTGATGGGGACCATACAATTGGATAATCTGTGGCATGACAGAATTGAGGACAAGACGTTCAAATATCTTGTTGATAACTGGGGTAACAGATATCGGTCGAAAGTCACGAACAGTGGGTCTCTTACATTTGGGTACGGGTACAACATCAGCCAATTTCCAACACGAGGGGAAGGTTCGAGATTCAACTGACTTGATAAAAATCTGATGGAGTGGGAAAGAAAGCCAGATAGCGCCATCACGTAGAACACGATTGGGAATGCCGTCACAACCAACAGATTTATGAACAAGTAGATGAGTCAAGGAGCGTTGCACGTCATAGACTGTCGGTGTAAAAATCCATGCATCATTCTGAAACGTGGGGTTGCCGACTTCGTGGTCGTAATTGAAGTTCTTACACATCTCGACGTGAACTGCAGAAATCAAGTCCTGCATGCAAACATGCAGACACATGAGACGCAAAGTCTTTATGACAGGACTGCCTATAGATGTTGCCATAAAGTAGGGATACATAGGTAGAGTGTCGACTTAAACAAGTATCTGTGTACAGTGAATATTTTTATTTGAAGAGATTCAGGTTTTTGCGGAGATACCGTTCCCGTGGTCCAAAAAATCATTTGAGCAGTTTTAAAGAAAGTCAACATTTTGCCAATTTGTATACTACCGAGATGGCGCCCCGTTGTAAGTAATATGAAACAAGTTGGATATCAAAAGGAATGAATATTTGCTAACAAGCATCCTAACTAAGCGGAAATGAAGCTGATTATCAAGGGAATTTCATGATCCGTATTATAACGGAAGTCTTCATGAGAAAGTCGCGATCTTATTCGTGCTTTCTTGGCTGAAATTTCATATTTTTAATTCAATTTTCACCGGCATGATTTTATGATTCACTAAATTCATGTTTCATTTCTTGAATCTGAATAGTGATGTGGACCCATTTACATCTTTCAAAGTTAATTGAAATCATTGTCTTTGATTCTGTTATTTTGTTCTACCAGTGGCGTTGCCTATGAAATGATCACACTGAAGAAGATTCTCTTGAGGTTGGGCATGAAAGCAATTGCTGGTCAAACATTACCAATGAAACAAACATTACATCTCCAAGGCTGTCATGACACGGACGATCTGTAAAATGCGTGCAATATCATTTCCATCTGCTTGATGCTATCATGATCAGTCAATTTCGTTTCTAATTTCTTCAAAACTGCATAAATGTGCATATCTCACATTTGGAAACAATTCTGACTGTGTCCCCCTCGAGTTTATCTAGTAAAATCGAAAGTGGATGCACATTGGGGATTTAATAAATACGCAGTTACCACTCAATTACCTATTCTACACTGTAAGCCAGCACTTCCTAAAGCGAGTTGAATCACCTCCTAAAGCAAGACACTATTCGTAACTAATAAAATAATCCTAAAGCATGCGCCTTTTAGAAGGCTACTATCTTTATTCAGCAATAGACGGGTTACGCATTGAGATTTATTGCAAACAAGGTTCTCATTATATTCATTCAATATTTATCTCTTGCTTTACAAACAACCCTCTAAGAAAAAAGGAACCCTTTAACCCCTGTAGTACTGTTATGCAAGAGAGCATGACATTAGTGATATGCAATTCGAATACATAAAACAAACTTAATTGAAATTCACTTGAAATTTAAAAAATTGACACCCGATACCAAAATGAATACAATCACAAGTCTATTGATGTAACACACACAACGAAATCTCATGTATACATCTACAATGAAAATTTTGGCCTGACCACGCAATTTTCGATGACAAAACTACAATTGCTGTATAATAATCAGTGTCGGTACAGCATAAAATGTCAGAAACATGGAAGATTTTTATTGCAGAATGATGTGGATAAAAGCATATGTGAAATCGTAGATGAAAGTTGCAATAAAGATAAATTTTACAAATAGAGTCTCAAGATCAAGACAATAACTATCATGTGCTAGATATGGAAATCAATATCTATATTTGTTCAATTAAATTGCGATCTAAACTAACAGAAAATGTAGCTCTAAAGCATCATAGAAAGCATCAAGGAATTATCATAGAAAGATAGAAACTAAAGAATTCCAAGAAATTTATGTCATCGAAAAAAATTCACAGATTTTTGCACTGATCTTGATGAAAATATGACTCCCCGAAGAAGTCCTTCCAGCAGTTTCATACAGTGTCCAAGTACTGTCAATTGCCTTGGACATTGTACGTTAGAAACAATACTACAAGTATCATGATGGCACAGATGCTTCATCCATCAAAGCACATATTTAATTTTTGGACACCATATGTTAGTATTCACTTATATTCCAGTCAAAATGATTGCTGAAAAGAAAAAGGAATCTTAGTTGCGAACTATGGAGTGAAAGGAAAGAAATAATTAACTTTTAGAGACAAGAACGTCAGATCCACATGTTACATGAAGCAGGCTGAACAAATTGTGACTTCTTCAAAAATTCGAAGTTTTTGATTTGATAGAGAATTGAAAAAAATAGAATTTCTTATGAACAAGCATACACAGAGCATATCGTGTATTTTAATTATTTCCATTGCGCTATTTATTTTAATATACGCCTACTTAATATATACATGCACAAGTACTTTAATAAAATAATAACCTCTTGTCGCAGAAAATTTTCAAGAAGGAAAACCATTCTTAGTTATCTGATGTTCTAAAGATTATGGAAATTCACGAGTTTCAGATCTCCAAAAAATAGGAAATATTATACTAATAATCCATATTCGCAAGTACCAATTTCCGTTTGAAAGTTCTAATGCAATGCTGCACATGCTTCTTATTGATTCTCCCACTTCAGACAGCATGTACTGTCTTGCAAACTGCTATGTGTCGACAACAAGCAGCCGTGCTTGTCAATCAGATGAAAACAGTGTGAGAGTCACAGGTCTCTACCAAACATGCATGAGCATCAGAAACTTCAGAAACTTCAGTTAACTTCAGAAATAATAACTGGCATGGCTAATATGGCCCAAGATCGTCGATAGAAATATAACAAAAATGAAAAAATGGAATATCTCCTTTTCTACGGTGATTTAATGGCCATTGTGAAGACGTCTGAAACTGTTCAATGTCAGAGGTTTTGGTTCTATGTAAGTATAGCTCGTTTGAGGAAACCAGCATGATATGCTGATTATGAGATGATTTTATGAGAAAGAATAAAAAGTTCCATTCAATAAGCGGACATTTTCTTGCAATCATAAATACCTGTCATGAAATTTTACAGAGTAGAAACATTCTATATTAGCTAATTAATCTTTCTCTTTTTGCGTTGATGACTGTTTAGTTTTTCCTATTTGTGGTGGAGTCTATTTTTTGCCTTGATATCATGCTACGTTGAGAACTTAATAATAATGACTTATATGAATAGAGTGTGAGAGAGTCTTTCATTGCTAAAATGGATTTACTTATAAAAGTAACCAACAGGATGGACTGAATATTGATAGGAAGTCGAGCATTTAACGCCGCACATTAAAAATACGTTGCATCCAATAGTGTCTGGACATTGTAGAAAAACTGCAGATATTTGAATACTGACAAGAAGGATAATTATTGGCAACATAGAGTGGTGAAAACACAGAGTAGGTATATTAGGTAGAGTGGTAACTCCACATTTATTAAATCCCCGATGTGAATACACTTTCGATTTTATTAAATGAACTCGAGGGGGATACAGTCGGGTATTGTTGCCAAATGTGAGATATGCAAATTTCTGAAGTTTTGAGGAAATTACAACGGAATTAAGTGATCATGATTGTAATGCAGAAGGAATGATGGTATTTCACAGATTCTCAGTGTCATGACAGCCTTGGAGTGGTAATGTTTGTTAAATTAGCAACTCGATGGGTCCCTGTTACTTTCATGCTCAACCTCAAGAGTATTTTCTTAAGCGTGATCATATCACAGGCAACCTGCCACTGGCAGAACAAAATCACATAATCAAAGACAATGATTTCAATTAACTTTGAAAGATGAAAATGGTTCCACATCACTATTCAGATTCAAGAAATGAAACAGAATTTTAGTAAATCTCAAAATCATACCGATCAAAACTGAATTGAAAACTTGAAATTTCAGCCAAGAAAACACAAATAATTTCGCGACTTTTTCATGAAGACTTCCACTATGATACGGTTCATGATATTCCCTTAATAGTCAGCTTAATTTCCGCTTGGTTAGGATGCATGTTAGTAAATATTCATTTCTTTTGATGTCCAACTTGCTTTATACTTACCTATTATTATATTACTTACTTATATTATTTTTCCAACTTGCTTATATAGTAGAGTCATCTCGGTAGTATATAAATTGGCAAAATGTTGACTTTTTTAAAAGTGCTCAAATATTTTCTTGGACCACAGGAACGCAATCTCCGCAAAAAACTGAATCTTTTCATATAAAAAATTTTACCGTATACAGATACTTTTTTGAGTCGACACTCTACCTATATATTCCTACTCTATGGGTGCAAATTATCTTCCTAATTGATATAAAGCTGAACGATTTACTCAGCAGACTCCTCAGAAATATTGAAAGATTTTTATTCGTTCATTTCTCGCTAATTTCAGTCGATTGTTTCAATTCGTGGTCAGTGTTTCCGATTTGGTGGCGACACTGGGGAAGAAATTTCATCACATTCATATCAACTTTTAAACAAAATATTGCAAATCCTAGAATATAGAAGGATATTCACCAAAATCCCATAAAAACTGTAAATCTGCTTCTAGCAAGCAGCATGTCGACGTTGTAGAATATTTTCAGTGATTATTTCAATGATTGAAGCGGTCTCTCATCTCTGGGGATTTTCGTGGCGGCTAGTGGCGACAAGTTTCCTGCCACGAGTCGGCAACAATTATTCGTTTCGTGGCGAGACGTTTACAATGTAATTTGAAATAAGTGATCACAAAACATTACCTTCATAATTTCTTTTTTCAGATGGCGTTCGCAACTACCATCTCATTACGAATTCTGAAAGGAATTGTCGTTCCTTGGGTAGCAGTTTAGCGCGCTTTGACAGTAGAGAGGATGTTGAAAAGATCAAAAGTCTCTTAAAAGGAGCAGACCCGCGGTTCTCACATAAAATAGGCTTAAGAAAGAAAGAACATTTTGTAGCTGATTATTCTGCGACTTGCGTTCAAAGATCTGCTGACAATTTGGAATCTGACATCGAGTGGTTCAATCAATCATCTGTTGATATAAAACAATCCAAGATCATCGAATCTTCAACCCGACTTGCATCAAGCTGCATGAAGTGCATTGTTGCAGATTTACATCCTGAGGAAAAAGGGATTTTTTTAGTTGATTGGCTCTGTGAGGACGAACGCGAAGCACTCTGTGAATGCTTTGAAGGTAAGAAACTATCACCATAGTTATTTAGAAGTCCATGCTATCAGAGTACTGCAAAGTTTGCTGCTGATTGTGATAACATACCTTTGAAGTTTCAGATAATATTATACAACTATTTGCCTACGTTTCGAACTTTTATCGCATGAACAACCTTCGTAAATGTCGCGAGACAACGATTTTGAAATTATATGAAGTAAGCAGCACAGCGACTTGATGACATAGTCCTGTTTTCACGCAACGTCAGGAATATTAGATACAAAAGCTTTTATCGAACAATGAAGAAGCTTTATCAAGGCATTCAGTCAGTGACGTGCACTCTTGTTGTATTCGCGCATCAAGGTTGGAAGCAGCCGTGACCAGGCCGGTGGCCGGTGTCATCAAAACCGGCCAGTCGGTGATGGGACGGTGACTGGCGTCTCTGTACATGCTGGTTAAGGCTTTGATCGTCAGACATTATATGGTCAACAAATGACATAATTGAATTTCCACATAGCATAGCCTACATGAAATGCATGAATGATAAGCCTACTTGTACTCGTTACATAAGCAATGGTTACCTATTACAATACAATGTTGCACGCACTTTATTGCAATTATTTGCATTTCGACAATTTGCTTTGTACGATGAGCAATAATGCGTTTAATGGCTAATTTACTAGTCTAATGACTTGCAGGCCTACTTTATAATTTGTGATAGTTTTTCACTACGCATTCAAAGTTAATCAGACGCAAGCAAATTGAAAACAGATGATCAAAATAATGACGAAAATGGGCATTGATGCAACAGTAACATTGATACAATAATGATGTGTGCTTATATCTATATCTCGCCTCCACAAGAACGTTTTAAGCGGTCAAAAAATTTCAATGTAGTAAAAGTACTCCAACGAAAAAAGTTCTGTAATTGACAATTTGATCATTGACCGAATGATGATATTGCGAAATGCTTTGTCAAAAACGTGCAAACTTGATTCACAATGTGCAATAGTGATTCACTGAAGTGAGATTTACTTCAACATCAGTGAGGGGAGTCTAGTGATTTGCGACGTCAATTGCGAACATTCTCGACTATAGTTTCATTTCAAATCTTCTGAATTGACATTGATGAACCGCGAGCTGACGTGCAAGAGTCTCGAAAGTAGTGTATGCGCGGTTTCAGGACACTGTGCGGTTATAGGACAAGAGAGGGGAGGTCAGCGAAATTTGACTATGTTGCACTGGACACGCTTGGTTCGGAACGGCTCGGATTGCTTCAAAAATAACTTAGGAAAATTTGGCCTGTCCAGAAACCGCTCACGATGCTCACTGGACGACGCACTCTGGCTCTGGAACGGCTCGGTTTGCAGTAAGAATAACTTGGAAAAGTTTCCGATACAAGGGGTGGGGCTATGTGTTCTGAAAAATGTTTTCCAAGTGTTTGCCAGAGTTTCAAAATTTTCCACTTTGTGTGGTAGAACAACTTAGAAAAATCTCGCCTGTCCGGCAACCGCGCACGATTGTCATTGGACGACACGCTTCTTCCTTTTGAAGGAATATTTCGCTAATTGTCGCTCGATGCACTTGCTTCGGAACGGCTCGGTTTTATACCAGGAAAAACTTTGAAAAATTTCCTAGATGAGGGGGGGTTTGTGTTCTGAAAAATGTTTTTCAAGTGTTTGCCAGATTTTCAAAATTTTCATTTTGTGTGGCAAAATAGCTGAGTGAAAAATTCTTTCGTAAAATAACTTAGAAATATTTCATGTGTCGAATAGTCGCGCACGCTTCTCATTGTACGACGCGCTTCTCCCTTTTTGAAAGGAATATAAGAAGCGTTGTATCTCGTTTTGTTTCATTCCTACACTAGCTCGTCTGTCTGTTTTTCCAGCTAACTTATTCACTTTAAAGACGCAAGTCAGAAACACATGTATTTTTGGGGGTGAACCTTTTTTCGCTATATATATGCAAATGTTTCATTTTCAATGGGAAAGAAGGTAGAATTTCTCTTTTTGGGTGACAAAATTTCTTTTTCATCAAATATGTCAAATTTTCCATTTTTTTATTGGAAAGAAGCAAGATTTTTTTCTGTATAAACGTTTTTGCACGCATTTGCTAATGTCTCAAATTTTTATTTCAGATGTGAAATTACTTTCAGAGAAGTACGGTTTGTGCCATCTCGTCTGCAATTGAACATTCCTTTTGAGTGCTGTTGACAAGTTATTAGTCATTCAAATTCCCCGTTCATCCTTTCACTCTCGTCGCGGTTACGACTTCGTCTCTCTACAATTGCTTAACCTGTTTGAAGGTCACGATGGGCCAGGGAAGTAGAAAAATGGCTCTGTGCCATCGCGGTCAACGTATGTCAGTGGTCTCATGTCGCTGTCGGCTAATAGTTACTTCTATGAATGCCGGCGCTATTTCGCCGTCTATCAGCGAGCACCGGGTTACTTGTTGCCAAATTTGGATTATACATCCCAGATACAATGTGAAACCTGTGATTTGGGCTTACGATAATCGCACTGTCAACCGCCTTCCATCACATCTACTTTTTCCTTTGCCGCCTTCTCGACCGTTTTGCCCTAATGAAGCGGCAGGAACTGAACCAGTGCAGTAACCAGCAGGTTTCTAATCATCTGAATTTGGAGCAGCGGCTGACGGAACTGCTGCGGCGAGGTGACAATTTACGCCAATTTCCTCGTGCTTTTCTTCACCCTCCACAAACGCCGTTGAACTCAGCTTTTTCGTCATCAATTGACAAAGGTGTGGCTGTGGTTGATGGAAGCCAGCTACAGGAGAGGGTGAGCATTGATGATAGCAGCAGTGAACAAGAAACGATTATACCTGATGATGATGACGTGTCATTGAGACCTAGTGGTAGTTGGGCGGAGAGTCCATTGACACCTGAGGCGACTCATCTTGTTTCCTCTGATGATTCCGAGACTATTTTTGAAATCTCGGACTCCACAGGGAGTGTTGATGTGCTAGTGGGTCCGGTGTAGAGTGCGGCATGTCGGCAACATCAAGTGGATTTTGATGCTGAAGAAGGAGAAGGAGGAGGTTAGGCCAGATAAAATACAGCGTCTAGAGTCCGGGAAAGAGGGATAGGATGGTTGGTCTGATTTCGCGGTGATAGAAGAAATCAATTACTGATTTCTACTGCCAGGTGTGTGAAACATTTCCACAAACAGTGTTTGCCGGTAGAACCCGTCTCATTGAATCTCATGCATACAGATCCACATGTATCTTTCGTGGATGAAAATGACGCCTCATTCCGCTTGATTAGGTGCGCCTTGCAGAGTCTAGGAAGGGATTATGGCATTTACAACAGTTTGACCACCACCAATTGAACCTTCCCAGTGGCTCCACTCACAGCGTACGTTACTAGAAACGTTGTTTTCTGCATTGGAGAACAGGCATATAGTGAAGGCCAGGTTGGTGCTTATGTGTAGGTACACACGAACGAATTAGGTTGGGGAGGATGAGGAGGAGACGCCAGTTGAAGATAGGTACCTTCCATTCTCTCTTTGGTTCATAGCGCCATCTAATACAACTTCATTTCCATTATGGTATGTGGAGCATATATGGTCAATTTTGCTCAAGTTAGAAACATTAAATGAACGTGGCAGCGCTCTGGAATTTCATAAGGTCGTTTCTTTAGTTATTCGCACACTGCGAACACCTCTGGCAGTGGTGGCGGGAGAGTGTTTGTGAAATTACCGCCCCAGTTAGTGCATGTGAAATGCCTTATCAATGCTGGCTCTAACAGTTTCTGTTTCAAATATGCAGTGTTTGCTGCCCGCATTTGTTGTCCCGCACTACCGTGAACGACCTAGATGGTACTTTAAATCGGGAAACGAGTTAGATTTTTCCACGTTGGGCGTGACACATCACACTTTGAACGACGCAATGGGATCAAAGTGAATGTCCACTTATTTGACCGGAAGCTACAGGGACCTATTCACTGCTCACATGAAGCAGATATGGGGGTGTTGCAAATGTATTACTCTTTGACAACTCCGGCAAATGGCATTACTGTGCAATAATGAATCTGCATGCTCTGCACGGTCATCATACGTATAGTGTGATTGACAGATGTTGTCGCTCGTTTTGGGTCAAGGAAAATTATGACATACATTACGCTTGGTGCTTTCAAGGAAAACCACAGGTGGAGCTGATGCCGGAAAGGCGGGACTACAAATATGAAGAAACCGGCTGTGAATTGCGACCACTACGTATTCTCTATGCAGATATAGAGTGTTTCATTGACAGCATTCTGAAGATGTATGATGCGCCGCTGTGTTGTGCCGGCAAGTTTGTCATTCATTCTATAACAGCAGGAACGAGAATGAAGCTGTAGAATTTTGGCAAGGTGACAATTGTGTAATAGACTTTCTGCAGAAGTTTGACCAGTTGGCGAAAGAGCAGTGTAGTAACACCACAGAAATGACCCGGCAAAAGGCACGGATGCGGCGGCCAGAAGATGATATTTTATTCAGGAATAGCACACATTTTGTCAAATGCAACCGTCCCTTTACAAGAATATCCGCGCGCCGCCGAGTACGTGATCATTGTTATTTAAGAGGCGCATACCGCCAAGTGCTTTGCACAGACTGTAATTTCCGGTTGCGCCAGCGGAAGACGACTCTTTCAATAGTGTTTCACAATTTTAAGAATTGTGATGCCCATATGATTTTGAAGCGTGGAATGAACAAAATGGCTCGCTGGGAATTGAACTGCACAGCACAGACGACGGAAAATTTTATGAACCCTCGAGCGAAAATCCTTGTGGATTACACAAGTGCTGGTAGACAGATATTTTCAATATTCCGTTTAATATGACAGCTATCAGTTTCTCTCATCCTCACTAGCCAAGCTGGCGAGGAATTAGTAGAGTAGTATGCCTATCACACGAACGATGTTACGGCCCTTCCCGAATACCAGCGATGAACCGGTGACGGAGGAAGGGCGTTTCTCCGCAACCAGTCTTCATTAACCACCGGAGGGTTTTCTGGTGAGCAGACACATTCCGCCTTGCCTGTGGCAAGAGCGCTTTACGGTGGCGAAGCTGGCGCAATAATGACACGACTTTCCGAATGAATGCGTCTGTAGCACTCCCCAAGGCTCCACGTTGCTCGTTGGGGGTCTTCCGTCACAGTCTTGCTAAAGCCTTCAAAAAGGCCGCATTGCTCACACCACGACAGCGTTTGCACTCTTTCGGTGCGGCATTGAGATCGTCAAACATGATACATTGAGGAGGGATAGCGTAAACTAATAGGCTATCATTTCCAGGCAAGTACTGTCCATGACACTACATTGCAGAAAGACGAAAAAAAACAAACCCATAACGAAATATATAATCACACCCTCTGCATAAGGCTGAGCAACTAGGCCCGGGCCGGGTGTAATGTGCGTCACAGTACCTTGGTTCACAGCAGTGAGTAAGCATTCCTCCGGACCGGCGCACAAAGTCGATGCAGTCAGCAAGAGCCTCAGCAAAATGAGGATCCACTGACAATCTGCATACCAACCGAGTAGCAATGAAATGAAGTCATTCGTAGTAGTAAGTAAAACTCCACTTCTGGATAGCGCAAGATGGCCGCCATCGCTGACGTCCCCCCCCCCTCTGGCACGGCAGAGTGTCGTGGTCGGCCGCCGTGGTGCTTCGGGTCTGAGTCCCCCCCCTCCCCTCTGGAACGATAGAGTGTCGTGGTGGACTTGGGCGACCGCCAGGATTAGTGTTGAGGCTATAGTGTGTGATGTTTTTGGTGCAATCTGCTGAATGTTGGGTTGTAAAATGGGTTGTTTCGAGTGGAAGGAGTGGTCGGATGAGAAAACGGAGGTCGGATTCGTGTTCAGCGTGAAATTCTGCATCGGTAGGGTGAGTTTCAAGGCAATCGGTGAGAAAAAATTTTCAACATTTTTCGAAAAACGACAGAGTTAGAATTTGGGACGTTTTGGTGTGTAGCGTCAAAAGGAAGCATCGGATGAGAAAACGGAGGTCAGATTCGGATTCAGCGTGAAATTCTGCATCGGTAGGGTGAGTTTCAAGTGAATCGGAGAGAAAAAATTTTCGGCTGACGTCCCCCCCCTGGACAGCTTGCTTCGATTTTGGCTTCCAGTAGACGGATTTTGTCGTGCGATAGCTCGTTTGAAAGCTAAGAGTGAGACAAATTCAGTGAAAGAATCGGCTTGTTCCTATCTGTCTTCGTTCAAAAGTTAGAGCGGTTACAAGATTTTAGGTCGGAGCTCGCTCACCTAAAAAAATCCTAAGTGTCAGAGTGACTTTGTATGGGTAAAATTTTGAAAATTTTCCAAAGTGTGGAATTTCGACCTGGGACCGTCACCAAAACATTTTTCATCAAATTTCTCTGAACGAGGGGGGAGGGGGGGAGTCAGTGAAATTTGATGAAAAATGTTTTGGTAAAGGTCCCAGGTCGAAATTCGGAAGTTTTAAATTTTTCAAAATTTTCACCACACTGGAGCTCTCACACTTAGGATTTTTTTCACTTGTGGCATGTTACATGGACATGTGCTGACGGACCAACTTTCCGTGATCATATGAGAATGGTTCAGGTGTCATATGATAGAGAATGATGAGACGAATCGTTTGCAACAAACCGCATGTCGCTACGATGAATACTTTCGGAGATAGAGCCATTTTAAGTTTTCTTCCGAGCATATATAAACCCCCGACAACGTAAGTCTGATCACTTCATCGAAAGACGAGGTAAGCGACGGTCGTCGCTCTGAGCTCCCGATATCGGGTGTTTCAAAGGACTCTATCTTTTGAAGTAGGCAAGCTATCTTCTTACTTCAAAGTTTGTATGATAGAGTTTGATAGTGTCTTTACTACTGATAAAATTTTTTAAAAGTAGTATGAGTAGTAAAATGCGGAATTTTTTAAAAATTCTTAATTTTCACTTTTTTCAAAGTTTTAACATATAGACTAAGATTTTCAAGTATCCTGAGTTCAAATATGCTATCAGATTTGAAATTTAACTAAGTCCAAGGCAGCTTTGAGGGGTTAGATCCCAGCTACTGATCACTACCTTTGACTCGGCGTTCCTGTTACCACTTCGGGGCAGTGACAATGATGTCTTCAGCTGTAAAGAGCGGGTATCGGGGAAGATCTCTCACTTCTCTAGTGATCAGTACAAAGCCTTCGGGCTGTTGACGGGATCGAGTGCCACTCACTACACTCTTTAGGAATATGACTGTACTACATGATTCCAAACTTATACAAATTTCATTATCTTACAGCTAACGATAAATCTAACATGGCTAACGACAAAAATCGTAAATACCATATCAAAATGTGTGTGTGCGGTCGTATAAATCGCAGTGCGGACGCCAAGGCTCACGTCAAGAAGGCGGGCACCGGCCACATGATTATCTTGAATAGGGTTGCGTGCGTGAAGTGTAGAGTGCTGAAGGGTGATGAGGATGAGGCGCGTTTTTACAGAGTGCATGCTGACTGTAGTGGTGGTTTAGTGACTGATTTAAGATTTACGCAGTTGATTGTGGAAGAGAGGGAGCGATTGTTGGCGATCGAGCGAGAGGGTAAGGCTGAGAATGTTGTTGAGAATGTTGTTGAGAATGATGAGTTGGCGAGAGCGGTTGCGTCGTTGGAGGGTGAGATTGAGCGAAAGAGAGTGCTTGAGAGTGATGATGAGGATGATGTGGATTTAGATAGGGAGCGTGTGAGGAAGCGTGTGAGGAAGTTGAGCTCTTCGTCGTCGGAGGTGTCAAACATCGTCATCACCGACCCCCCGAAGAGCTCATCTTCCACAAAAGTGAAGAGTGGTGGGATTCGTGTGCAGTCGGCGAGGTGGTTGAAGGATGAAGAGAAGAGGCATGTTTCGCAGCAGATGGCGCATGATTTGTTGGTGAATAAGTATGAGAGTTTGAAGAAAGTGAAGGATGAAGTTGTGAAGGAGTTGGATGAGTTAAAAAAGAAGGAACTGAAGTCGAAGGAGGTAGCGGATGAAAACATTAGAATGAGGCGTAGTGTGACTGATTTGAAGAAAAAGACGCGAGAGTTGGAAGAGAAGAATGATGAGTGTGAGAAGAGGGCGAGTGCTGCGGAGAGAAGAATGAGAGATGCAGAGGCGAAGTTTGAGGAGATGATGAAGGAGATGAGTGTGTTGAGAGCGAGGAATGTTGAGTTGGAGAGGACTGTGGCTCGGCGGGGTGATGAGAGGCAGGCGTATGAGAAGTTGGAGCGCATGAGGGATGAGTGGGAACGTGTGAATGAGGATCGTTTGTTTGAATTTCACATCCCTATTCGGGATAATCATTTGGCCGGCGAAGTACTCGTCAATCAAAGTCTCGACGGGTCCATCCTGTGCTACAATGGTCATCCCACGAAAAAGTGTCTCCATGCCAGCTTACGAATGCGCGGCCATCTCCACAAATTTTCGATTCGGAAACGCGCGAGACTGCCAAAGGATGACTAACTTGGTAAGTGAAAAAGTAAATAAGATAGTATATCCTATTCTAATACATATCATTTTCATTGCAGATCTTTGCCCGCCTTCACCACCCCATCACGTCACTCCCGAGAACGAACCATCGGCTCTCTTAAGGGCCACCATGGGGCAAGACATGATAGAACCTCCTCGCGGTTTGCCCTGGGCAGTCTTCGGACTGGCGAATACTATCATTAAGTTGAATCTGCTATCAGTCAACTTGAACATTATGCAGTCGATTGCTATCCCTGAAGCATTCTGATTCGCTGTTGAGCAATTCATTGTTGAAAACCCTATATAAGCCAGAAGATTGTAGCGCTTCTCATTCAATTTGAAGTCACGATGGAAGCGACATCTGCCGACAACATTCCGTCTTCACCGATGAAGACAACGGCATTTCCGAGTTCGTCATCCTCGACGAGTGGGATGAGGAGGATGAGAAGAAGGGGAAGATCAAGAGGATCGTTTGGACGGATGAGGTATGGACTTCAAATACCACTCGCATCCGAAAGGTGCCAGATGCACCAGTACGACCTCGGCGTTATAGGGTCTATGACAACCTAGCTGTCATACCTATTGACTATTCAAGCCAATAGTCAACTTAATTGTCACCGAGAACGAACCATCGGCTCTCTTAAAGGCCACCATGGGGCAAGACATGATAGAACATCCTCGCGGTTTGCCCTGGGCAGTCTTCGGACTGGCGAATACTATCATTAAGTTGAATCTGCTATCAGTCAACTTGAACGTTGCAAATGAAGTTCGGTGTAATACTTCCTTTCGACGGGCGTTCCTGTAAAGGGCGGCGATGAAACCCGTAGCTATGTATACCGCAAGGGACATTCGGCAATGGTCAATCTTGTTAAACCTCTCTGCGTCATGTTTGCAAGTGATTGCCTCTGTCTCAACGTAGTATGCATTCGCGCCAGGGCGACATTTAGCCAACTGTCGAGGGTTGCCTAAAACTTTCCATTGCATACGTTATGAGAACCATGAGTTCTACCTGTCTCTATCAATGAGATGAATTGATGAATGGAATGAAATGGGAGGACACTCACGCGCCACACGCAACATAACACACTTCTCTCTTCCGTAGTCTAACAAGCTCTTTACACATGGATCGCAGTCGATTGCTATCCCTGTATCAGAAGTGTAAGCTATCTTAATTTATTTGACACTATTTCATCTACCATCATCGCCCATATGAAATGTTTTAAGATTTACAAGTTAGACTAAGCGTGCTACTATTTCCAAATGAAAAAGTATACATGGTTAAATCATCCACTTAAGCCCATCCGTAGTCTAACAGGCTCTTTACACATGGATCGCAGTCGATTGCTATCCCTGTATCAGAAGTGTAAGCTATCTTAATTTTATTTAACACTATTTCATCTACCATTATCACCCATATGAAATGTTATAAGATTTACAAGTTAAACTAAGCGTGCTACTATTTCCAAATGAAAAAGTATACATGGTTAAATTATTCACTAAAACCCCATTCAAGTAAGTCAGTATGAAAGCAAAGATAATACGAAATAAACATTTATTATGGCATGTATTTCAAAAGGTCTTCATCGTCAATATCGTCCCAGAGTCTGACTTCACATAGATCACAAAAACAGTTGAGCTGCTTTAAACGTTCTTCTGCAGCGTCCCTCACTTTCTCAATGTACGCCCACTCCGCCACGGTTCGCGGTTGGGAGTTAGGGGTGTACCACTCCCATATTTGATGCAAGTGCGACTTGCTGGTCATCTCCATCACCCCTTCGGCATCATATTGTAAATACTTCCACCGTATGCCTGCTAGGTCGGGCAACTCCTCTTCATCGTCCTCCGATAATGATAACTTTCGTATATTGTCGAGATTGTATGTCTTCTCCACCTTCGCCTTTCTTGGTGCATTTGGTCTAATGAGCACCTTTGCTGATGTACATGGAGAGGAGAACTCCAATGCGGTATTTGGTGTTGTTGGAGGACTTGTCATGTTGTCTTTGAAATGCTGACTTTGAATAATGATAACTTTAACATTTTTCTAATTCTTAAGTATACACAAGCAGCCAATCAGAATGAATATCCAATGAATGAAGAGAATGAAAGTATATAAGCAAAGTGACATTCGTGTCATTTCACTCTGTCTTTGAGACGCATAAGTGAACTGTTGTCTAGCGAATTCTGTTATTATTTGAGGCGTACAAGTGAATTTCAAATTTGTGACGTATTATTTGAGTGAAGTCTCTATCTTGTTGAAGTATCAAGCTTAAACATAATTTCGTTGAAATGGTAAGTTGAAAATTTCTTCACTCATCTCCCTCAAACGTGTGGCTAATAGCATCTTCCTCAATTTCAGGCATCAACTTCATCACCAACGCCCTCCTTTCTCGAGGAAAGTTTAGAGTTGTTGAGTCAAGGTAGGTTGTAACAATACACTGAGACTTGAACAGAGATGATAGAATGATTTCTCTTTCAGGTGATGTGAGTTCCAGCTCAGGACTGTCGCGACATGGCAACGAGTGGGAATGTGCCGACTGCGGACATATGTTTACAAGGAAGCACAGTCTCCTTCGACACATCAAACAACGTGTGTGTCAACGCAAAGCGGCATCAATCTCCGGAGGTGAAGTTGATTCTGACGATGACATCTCCTTTCCTTGCGATTTGTGCCCTCTTTCTTTTGATAGTCACTTTCAGCGATCTTCGCACAGACTTCAACACACGCATGCAAATGATCACTACATCAACGGTACCTCTACCATCTCCCTCATTAATGTTTCACATAATAATTTAGTACGCGACTACTGCATGGAGTCCAATACTCAAATTGTAGATTTTCCTGAGTGGCTCCTTCAAAATTCTAACATTATCGAAGCGCTCTTCAATAATTTAGACAATTTTAGAATGAAGGCGCTCATCTACCTTAAACTAAAATATATTAAAATAGATTTTCAAACGGGTCAAGTGACGGAGAGAATACAGTTTCATGTTCCTTCCTCTTCCACAACCGAAGTTGTAGACTGCGAGTCTTGGCTAAATTTTCACATTCAATGTTTAAAATCAAATGTAGATAAATTCAATCAACGCGACAGCGCTCTCATTTTTGATGGTGTGGACTCAGCCATATTCAAAATTTCCCTATTAGAAAGTCATGCAGCTCGAGGCACATTTAAACTACCAAAAACGTTGTATAATAAGAAAGCTGTCATCAATGTCGATTGTAAATCACAGTGTTTCAAATATGCAGTCCTATCCATCCTTCACTATAATGATATCAACGCGAATCGAAATCATACCTATAGCTATAGACAGTGGGAGGATGAACTAGACTTTGAAGGTTGTGATAGTAACAACATGAAAATCAAAGATGTAGAAACGTTCGAAAAACATAATAAGATTAAAATTGTCGTTCACGTGTGGGAGAAGGGGTTGAAGGGTGCCCGCTATAATTCACGTTCAACTTGTTATGAACGTGTAGTCAACCTCTTATTAGTAAAACAAGATGATAGCGAGGAATGGCACTACTGCGGTATTCCCAAAATCTCTCGCTTGTACACTCACTTGGGGCACTCTAAAAGAGGTGAACATTTTGTATGCGACCGCTGCATCCGCTCCTTTTGGAGTAAAGATAAATTTGAAACTCACTATGAATGGTGCAAGCGAGGTAAATTACAAATGGAACGCATGCCGAAAGATAAAATATTTTCACATAGGGATAATGGTGACGAATTAAGTCCCCTGCGTGTCATTTACGCAGACATAGAATGCTACATTGATGATATCATCCACAAGCCAGCAGCCATATCCTGCTATGAAGTATGGCATGACCACTTTAGGAATAGACAAAACAAAATGCATACTTGGCAAGGTGAAGATTGCATTTCAAAATTTCTAGAATTTCTCGATAAAGCTGCTAAATTTCAACAATCATATGATTCCCAATTGCAGCGTAATTCACTACATATGTCAGATGAAGACAAACAAAAATTTGAAAGTTGCACATCCTGTCCTAAATGTCATAAAACGTTTGATGACGATAAAATTAAGAAAGTGCGTGATCATGATCACATCACTGGTAAATTTAGAAACGCACTCTGCTCCAAATGTAACTTTTCACTTAGGTTGAGACGTCGTGTACTACCCGTCATTTTTCATAACTTTAAGGGCTATGACAGTCATATGCTCATAAAAGGAGGGTTGAGCCAGATGAAATCGTGGCAGTTTAATATAATAGCACAAACGAGAGAAAAATTCATGGCAATGACAGCAAAAGTACCAGTAGATAAAACTAAAGAAAATAAGACAGTCTTCTTCGAAATAAAATTTTTAGATTCATTTCAATTCATGTCAGCGTCACTAGCTTCTCTCGTTCGTAATCTCAAGTTTCTTCCCCATAGTCAAACTTTGAAGAAACACTATCCAAACTTAACGGATGAAATAATCACTCGCAAAGGAGTCTTTCCTTATGCGTATTTTAGCTCAATGTCTAAACTAAATGAAACAACCCTTCCTTCCATTGACAAATTCAAAAACGATTTGACGGGTGAAGATTGTCCAGTAGAGGACTATGAACATGCTCAAGAGGCATGGTTAAAATTTGATTGTAAAACGTTTGGCGATTATATGATCGCTTACTTAGAATTAGATGTCATTTTGCTGGCTGATGTCTTTCAGGAGTTTCGACGAGTGGCATTAGAAGAAGACAAATTAGATCCTATCCACTTTGTCAGTCTACCAGCCATGTCCTTTAAATCAGCCTTTAAAATGACTGGTGAGACCATTCATCTCTTACAAGACCCGGAGATGTATAATATATTTGAGCGCGGAATACACGGTGGTCTCACATTTGTAAATAAACATCATATAAAATCTGAAACAGTAGGTGATGATCATATCCACCTAAAGTACTATGACCAAAATAATTTATATGGCAGTTCACTGTCTAAACCACTACCTCATTCCGAGTTTAGTTGGTTAAATCAAAATGAGCTTGAGTATTACTCCAACCCTTCAAACATACTGAAGATTCCAGATGAAGGTGATTGGGGATATTATTTTGAAGTGGATTTGATTTATCCAAATAGTATTAAAAATAAAACTGCTGATTTCCCACTTGCACCTGAATCTGGCGAAGTGACTGAAGATATGTTTTCACCATTCATGTCACAATTTCATAATAACTTAACAGAGTGTGGACAGCCAAGGTACAAACCATGCCGCAAACTTTTACTCACCCAATATGATAAGAAAAATTATCTCGTACACTTCTGCATATTAAAATTCTATTTAGAAATGGGCATGCTTCAAAAGTCAGTTCACCGCATTATCAAATTTAGACAGAAAGCCTTCCTCAAACCCTACATAGATAGTAACAGTCAAAAACGTGCACTCGCCCAAAATAATTTTGAAAAGGATTTTTATAAATATAAGAATAACAGTCTATTCGGAAAGACCATGGAGGATGTTAGAAAACGTATGAATTACAAACTAGTCGTTGATGAACAAAAATATCACAAATTGACCTCATCACCTCTTTTCATTGATAGAGACATCATCGATGAGGATCTTGTAGGTGTTAAAATGATTAAATCAGAAGTTGAGTTGTGCAAACCCATCTATATTGGGCAAGCCGTTTTAGATTATTCCAAGCTTGAAATGTATCAACTCTTCTACAAAATATTAAAACCATGCCCTCTCGTAAAAGAGGTTCGCTTGCTGGGTGGTGATACAGATAGTTTCTTTTTAGGAATTACCACTCAAAAAGATTTAAATTTCAATGAAGTAGGCAAGTCATTAGAAAAATATTTCGACACATCTAACTACAATCCCACTCATCCACTCTATTCCATACAGAATAAAGCCAAACTTGGTTGTTTTAAGGATGAAACAGCAGGAAAGGAAATAGATGAAATGATTCTCCTCCGTCCTAAAATGTATTCCATGAAACTAAAAGAATGTGCAGATAGTATTAAGCGTGCTAAAGGTATATCAAAATCCATTGTTCATAAAATGAAACATCGGTCCTATAAGAAGGCCTATAAAAATAAAACTATAACGTTTGTCAATATGACAATCTTAAAATCTCAAGTTCATACTGTGAAAACGTACACGTTCAAGAAACGAGCACTTTCAGCATGGGAGGATAAGAGGTGTTGGATAGGACATAACACATCTCTTCCACATGGACATCCTGACACAAACATACCTCCACCCAAAAGAATAAAACTCACGCTACCACATTCAGGAGATGTATTGACATAATCAACTTTAACTCAGTATTTTGATGTTGCTTTTTGTAGATATACATGGTTGTTTTATGTATCGCATGAGATCGTTTCTTCCTTGTGAATATATGCCTACAGTCAGCCCATTCCCCCTATATCTGTGAAAAGACTTTTTCATATACATATTTTTATTTCAATAAACATATCACAATGACTTCACTTTGTTTTCCGAAACACTAAAGTTACGAGGGATTTAGTATCTTTCACATGGATACACTCTTGTAAACCATTGGTAATTTTGATAGCAATAGAGAGTATAGTTTGTTTGACGACGGGATGATAGAAAATAGATTCAAACATCTTCTCGACTATTCCATATGAAGCGTCTTTATCATGAATGAAATCACGTAAAATGTATTCTTTTTTCTCGCCAACAGAAATAGGTAAAATCAAATCACTTTGAATGTAAAGGTGCTGTTCATGTTTATCAAGTGTCATTGGTGTTTCTATACCAATCGTATGCGCAGCAGCAAACACAGTTTGTAGCATTGAAAAGCCAAAGAGTTTTTTCAAATTTTTACTCAATTGACATTGAATGTCATCACCCAGTTTCAGAACAACGCGTTGATTTTCAATTGAAAACGAAATGTGGTGTGTCTTTACATCATATTTACTTTTCATCACATGCTTCAACTTCTGTTGTATATAAGGATTTACTACATGAATGAAGCTTTCAACTGTATGATATAGACGCGGCATTATATTGATAGCAACTTTAGATTCTTCATAAGACTGGTAAATTTTCTTGATGCGATCGCCATAGATGTCCACCCACCATTCATCATTAACTGAATCAGCTTTAGTGTGATATTCATGAGAACCATACACCACACCGCTTCCAATAATAGGCGTATAATGTCTTACAAAATGACGCAAGGTTGGAGAGAAATAAACTGTAAGTTTGTCATTATATTTCTGAATAACCAACTTATTTTTGTCCGCCATAATTTTCTCTCCATACTTCTTACCCACAGTCTCATTCCATCGTTTTACTAACTCAATAAGTGATAAAGGTTGAACACCACGCTTTTTCAAAATGATGCGTTCTTCGCATTCTACAACATCTTCATCAAATATTTTAAATCTATAATGAAATTTGTTGATTCGATTTGAATAAACTTTTTTAACATTTGCAGTAGCAATTGACGTTAGATGTAGTCCATGGCCAAAACCAAGATGTGGATAGAATTCACTATCCAACCTCAGTGTAAGACCTTTAGTAAAAGAATGAAAGCGGAGGAACTGTCTCCCACTCCAATGATAGATAGTAAACTCACAAGCTTTCTGATTTTTATTCTTCATGATGGAAGTATTACCACTGTTGAATGCCTTAATAATTTTCTCATTCCCAAATGGCTCATAAGAATCTGATTTTATCTGAATCCATTCATAGTTCCAATTTCCATCTGACGTTAAATTGTATGGGAACTGAAATGCATTATTCATCGTTATTCCATCATGGGTGCGAGGAGTCAATATCATTTCTTCCAAATCATTCACATTCTGAATATTGCTATCATAGCAAATACTAGAAACGCCAACCTCCCATTCACCTTCTAAATGCAGTGGCCGATTTAATTCTACTCGATAGTCTGATGGTTTATTTTTGGGAAATTTATTCATAGAAGCATTACTGGGCAAGTAGATTAGAAACGAGTCCTTATTTTCACTTTCCATATTATTCACATTGGAAAAATATAATAGCATACTTTTGCATTAACTCTTCATTCGGAAATGGAGTGTGATACTTGTCACAGCATCTTTATGAAAAGGAATCAACGCACCAGCATCGTCATAAATGGCAATATCATTTTGTGGGATGTAGTTTGATTTCAGCTTTGTATAATGCACTTTCTTGAAAGTATGCTCAGATACAATACTGCAGCTTTTTGGCTGGTATGGTATCATTGCTAGCAATGGAGCTTCAACATCTCCCACACGTACATCTTCACCAATATTGGAATATATCTGAAAATAGTTAATACGACGCGATAGCGACATGTCTGCGCTAGCTTTGGTTACAGTACCACTTTTAAAGATATTTTGGTCAAAACCCAAAATGTCCATTAGAGTTTTATCCATAATTAGTTCAATACCTTTTCCACTTATAGTGAGAGACAAAGTACCTTCTTTTTCAGAAAATGAAATATGTTGGTCATTAATCACTTCATTTAAATAATCTACAACCAATTTAACTGAAGTAATAATGCGAGGCATCAACACTCTTGTTTCATGTAAGATACCACCTAAAGGCTCTACACACTTTCTGTATAAAGATACGCTCCATTCTGTATCAAATTGATTTGACCTTTCATATGGTAAATGTTGCATATTAAATTTTCCATGAACAGCTGCAGAACGATGTCGTAAGAACTGATGAAAATCTTTTGAACAAACTAATACTATATCATCATCATTTAATTTACTTATTGCAATATGATTAGATGATTTGATATAAGTCAATGTTGCCACTTGTTTACCATCAACTCGAAGGAGATAATTAAATTTCTTCAATAATGTTTCAGGAGTCATGTTTGTCTTTCTTGGCTTAATCACAATCTTCTTCACCAACGTCTTCTCATTTTTTGGAATAAGATCTACATAATAAGCTTCCTCTCGATATATTAACTGTTTATGACCACTTATGTGGTAATTAACGTTAAAATTATCATAGCTTGTCAAGGCGCTAGCGAGGTAGCCTAAATCATTTCTTAAACTTGGACTTAAACCAACAATCCAATCTTTCTCAACTACATGATGTATATAAGTATAATCATCATTGTGCGGAGTAAATTGGGCAATATGTTTACACGCTTTATTCAGGAAATCATATATAAACTTTTTACATAATAAGAGATCTTTCTTTGGCCACTGTGGAATGTATACTCGGCAGCCCTTTTCACATTGGTAAGCAGCTGTACGCCTCATATTAATAGTCATCACCTCATGATCAAAAGTATAGACACAGTTGCTATAAACAAGTTGAGTGACACCCACTTCCCAATTTCCATTTAGCTGTTGTGCATGATCAATGGGAGTAGAAAAGAGTGCGGCTCGATTACTAGTAAATCTCTTTGTAGCCGCATTGCTAAGCAAAATATGATAAAACGACATTTTTATATTGCTAATCTGCAACTTTGCATAACATCATGAAGACTTGGATTTTGGACTCTCTACAATATATCAGAGTTGATCGTGATGGAAACGTACATTTCAAAAATTCTCATGGTCATACATCAAGAGGAATTACATTAACATGGCGACAATTTGTCAACCTCAATGATATCATGAGGGATTTGGAATATTTTGAAACATTAAGATTCATCTCCTTGTGATCAAGTTTGGCTTCAACATTACAGAAATGAAATTCAAATCTACCATTCTCATTCCGCAAACTGTTTCCCATTTCGCAAATACAATTGGGAGAAGTATAGAAGATATATACATCGCTCCATCATGACATTTATTCGTCGTGAGTTCATCGCCCTACTATGCAAATCTTAATCAGACATGACTACCACACATCATGAGTTGGAAATTAGATTCCCTACAACGTATTGAAACGGATCATGATCGAAACGTCTATTTCAAAGATTCAACTGGAAATGTGAGAAGAGAGCTTGCTTTATCTTATCGTCATTTTCAATCTCTACATCATATCATGAAGGACTTGAAATACTTCTATATGAAAAGACATTCACGTATTGGAAATCGCATCTGGCTGCGTGTCAACAATCGGCGAATTCAACTCTATCATTCCCAACTTCATACTAACTTCACATTTCATCAAGGTAGTTGGGAAAAGTATAAAAGGAAGGTACATCGCTCAATTTACTCATTCTTTCATCATGAAGCGCCATCGCTACACCATCGTCAACATTCTCCGTCGCTTCAGACTCTACACCAAAATCGATCTCACAACATTACACCAACAGCTTCCAAACAGCAAGTATTACCCGGCCGTCCTCAAATGTTAGTGGTGAAGATGAACAATTCACGGAATCTTCAACTCTTCCCAAATGGGACTGTACAGATTCTCGGCGCCCTTTCTCATTCATCGGCGCAGTCAATGCGCTTAGAGCTACAAAGACTACTACGTCGGATATGGAAGAGGGAGAGGTGTGTGATGTCGAATCTGACTGTGGACAATATGGTGATCTCTACTCAATTGAGTGACAGTCTATCATTTTTGAAGATTCGTACCAGCAGTTACAGTTTGTGTTATGAACCCGAACTTTTTCCTGCAGCTCTCATTAGTTGTTGGTTAACTGTGCATGTGGCAATCTTTCATAATAGTAAAGTGATCATTACTGGACTAAAATCTCATGTACAAGCAAATATGATCCTAGACTATCTCATTGAGTATGTACGTAACCAGCGGATTGTAAAATAAAAAACAATTTTTCCAACATGATGTTTTTATTTCAAATCATGATAGAACTTACAAATCATTTTTTCATTAGAGGATGGATTACATGAAAAGTTTTGAATAACAGATGCAAATCGAGATACATGTAAACGTCTTAAGATGAAGTACAGTACAAAAGCACCACACGTTGATGAAAGTGGATGTTGTAGTATGCGTTCATTTCGCTGATATTGACGCGTATGTTTTCGCAACCACTGCTGTGTTGGTATATTTGGAGGTTGAGCAAGAGAGTCAAATAGTTCACCACGTCGGTCTTCTCCAATAAAGATCGCTTTCCAATGCTCACCGCCTAAATTCTGCGAATGAGTGTTTAGCACAATAAAGATGGGATAGTGATTTACTGCAGGTGGTAAGGTATCGAGTGAATAGACATTATCGAAAGCTTTCAACGTCGCTTCGTCTGCATTACGCTGCACTTTAGTCTTAATATCGTCAGCAGTCAACCAACTCATTAACGATTATACTGAAGAATCACGTCACGATACTTTGTAATTTCAATATTTGAATCGAAGACTGCATAAATTAATACATTGATCGTCTCAGGTAGTGTTCTTTTGAACGTCAAATCCAAACGAATATTATGAGGCACATTCGCTTGACGATAGAGTGCACTAATATCGCTGTCAGCAGTCAAATCAAATGCATAAATAGTATATCCACTCTTAAACTCTTTCATAGTAAGTCCGTTGGTGTCATCCGTATTGTAAAAGCCAAAGACATCCATAAAATCAACATAACTGCGCATAAATTGATCCGAAGCAAAATCTGGTTTGTAGGGTGGACCAGGATGACTCACACCATTAGCACGTAAAGCAATTTCACTTGACTGATTGTGTTTAAAATTGAAAGGATTCTTCTTTATATTACCATTAAATGCATCATTTTCAACCATTGCCACCATGAGGAGCTTCGGTGCTTCCGATGGAAAGAGGCCATCTTTCATGAAACTCTTTTGATCTTTCGGAATTGTAAAGGTGAGAAGCTTTGTATGCTGAACGGGGTAAATGGCATTTTGGCGGTTAAGACCTTCAGCATGCCCTCTAATGACACTTGGATTCGGTACTACTCGACGAATGTAAAGTGCAATATCTTCCACATGAATTCTAAAATTGTCAACTTTAGCAAATGCATTCAGCGCAAATTCAGGCTTATTCAATGTCAGCTTGAGTCGCATGCTGGTATTACAGAGTAAAAACTTTGACTGTCTAAAGAAGTCTAAATTCAGCGGACCATATAGCTGACATACTCTACTATCTTTAATCATAGCAGATCGCTTTACAAAGCCACTGTTTGTTTCAACATCAAATTTTCCTGCTTCATCTCTGTACCATCCCATGGCTTCCATATGACTTTTTGTGCTGCTGGATGAAACTGTGATACATGATTGAAATATGATTTATAGGGATAATCGCTTTGACCACCTTCCACCTGCTGCTCTCCAATCGTTAGAGAAACATCGCGAAGTAATGTAGTCAATGGTAAATTGTTCAGTCCAACTTTATGTGCATCGTCAATAGCAGTTCCATCTGCTTGCTGAATTCTAAACCTCAAATCAAGCATCGCATAACTCAAATCTATGTAGTCATCACTACCACCAGGAATAACAAATTCAATGGGCCAGCATTCTCAGCTGTTCGAGGATGATAATCTACAATACTTGAACTAAGAATATCTGTCTGTATGGCTTGTTGATCAAACAAACAAAAACCGGAAGTTTTACACTCCATGATTAGAAGTTATAGCAGCGTCGTCGTTTAGCGCCTGATGAATGATTAGAGCCTCTACGACGTTTGCGTGAATGCCTTTTGACTGAAGATCGCACCTTACCAGCTCCGCGATGTTTCCTCATTCCTTTATTCATTCGTTTAGGTGATTTCTTTCCTTGAGTAACACCAGCAATGGTCTGCTTCAATGTTTTTAAACCGCGTTCCTTCCCACGATTCAACAAACTGCTCTTAAAACTTCTACCTCTGGAAAGATCACTAGCAACATCACCAGCAAAGCCAACGGCATTACTTAAAACATTTCGTTTTAAAGATCTACCGACATTGGATATGAGAGGTGCTACAACAGATTTCAGTGCACCAAGTATGCTACCTCCACGTTGGCGGCGAGCGCCGATGTAAATTTGTCCTCCACCACTTACATAGGAGGGTCGTGAATAAAATGAGGCAGTTGAATTCATAGCTCAAACCCTAAACATTGTTAGTTACAACTTTGCATGAATCACTGTCGATCACTTAGATGAAAGATGTCGGCACGACGCATCCAAGAGTTCATACTTGAAGGATAACCAGTCCATTTAACAAGACACCATTCTTCACCTTGCCGTTTTTTACATCGAATGATTTTCTCTACCAAATATGTTTCACTTTCAGTGACTACCTCAATCTCATCGCGGTAAAAGCTACCCTCAATTTCTTCATTATCGTAATCTTTCAACTTGTAGGTGGTCGGAGAGTCTTTTTGATTAATCCTTGATACTGTAAATACCTCCTCTGTCCAATTCGGGAGGTACCCTTTAGCAAAAACACTTTTCACTTTTGAGATACGAACTTTATCGCCAATTTTCACATCACTTTTCACATGAGTGCGTTTACGTTGGAATGATTCGCGCACTTTATCTACATTGTCAGCATTTACATCTACTGGTCTGAGACCAATAGAACGATGGATAGAGTGATTGTAGGCATGGAGTGTATCTTGTAGAACCTTTGTCCAATTTTGTGTCAAGTTGGCAGTAAAATGTCGCCACAAGCGATTTTTTAATGTGCGATTAAAACGTTCAACGAGTGCAGCTTTATAAGCGCTCTTTACACTAAACAACTCAATGTCATGCCTCTCAAATAATCTTGTCACATGCTGATTTTCAAACTCTTTTCCTTGATCACTCTGAATTCTTTTTGGAATGCGACCTTCTCGAAAAATTGTTTGGAATGCTTTTGCTACTCCTTTCCCTTCTTTAGTTTTTAAAGGTTGAGCCCACGCATAACGCGAGAAAATATCAATGACGGTTAAAATAAAATTATTGCCCGAGTTATGTTTTGAAATGGAGGCAACATCACACAAATCTGCTTGCCACTGTTCATCGATGTCATGAACAATATAATGGCGGGTGCGGTACTTCTTTTTCGCTTGTTTGTGGAGTGTATAGGTAGCCTGACCCTTTAACCATCGTTTCACTTGTGATTGTGGAAGACCACTCGCTTTTGATAATTTCTTGATAGATGCAAATCCTGCCGGATGTTTTACATCATAATAGATTGACTTCAAACGTTCAGTCGATGACGGCTGACTCTTTTTCCTCCTTCTCATCTTTTTGTTTTCTTGCCTTTCTACATTTACAACAACTGCAGCATTTAGCTTTAGCGGTTTTGCGATCGTGTTCACATTGCTTAGGGGTTTCATTATGAGAGCTGGCGCAGCAAGTGCAAGTGACAACGACATTCACCTCTGGCGGCTCATTACATGGCAAGCAACACATCTGCTTCATATTAATAGTCTGAGAACATGTATTTCCTAGGAGGAGCTGTTTTACGTTTTCCTTTTACCAGTTTTAGTGGCGATGTAGATCTACGTCGAGTTCTTCCTCTTGTTTGCTTAGTGAGTGTGGGAGGGGATGTAGCAGGTGACGTCTTAAACCAATTTGTTGGCATTTTCATCGCCTGAGGCATTGGAGTAGTAGCCACTGTTGAATCAAGTTCTTTCAATGTCTCATTATTTAAAGCAAATTTTGGCACATTATGCTTTTTCAATAGTTTAAGAAAGTATGACCAACCAGGTGGAACATAGCCCTGACGGCGCTTTCTACGTGTCGCATACTGAATCAAGTCTTCATAACGTGAAGCATCAATCACTTTATTTTCATCTGTAATGATTTCTCCTCTATCATTTACATTGAGATGGGGTTCAATACTGTTGAAAAGAGATATGGCATGTGCGCGAGATGCTAAAGGTGTAGCAGTCGATACAGAGTCACGCATCTTATTCTTCAAGTTTTTCAATTGCTCAACAGTTTCCGATTGTAATAATACAGCACGATGTGGATCTTTGATGTGAACATTTTGCTGATAATCTATTTCTTTCCTATACATTTGATTTGCAAGAGGTTGCTTTACTTGCTGCATGGCAGTCAATTGTACATATTCATCCTGAGGAATAACAATCATGCGAGAATAAGAACTCATAGTTTGTAGATAATCATGGGAGTTTTCAAAATATCACTTCGAAATCTAAATTCTTCCGGACACTCTTGCGTAAAGTCAATGAATAAGTAACCGTATGGTTTTTCAGTATCTGCTTGAAAAATTTCAATTAAGGCTTTTGATCCTCTGGGTGCAACTTGTCGCGCTAAAATTTCAAATTGACTTTTATCTCGCGGATTCTTGAAAATAGCATAATAGTGTGTATTCAGGTTTCGTGTACGAGCTTCTTTTCCATCAGGAAACAAATTTTGTGTAATATAGATGATAAAACACCTTTTATGGTGTGCTGCGCGAGTGAACATATCTGTAACATCTTTTGAATTCTTACTTTCTTTTAATAAATCATCCAATACAACAACATCATTAGACTGAAGTTTATCCACTGGAATAATTCCTTCATGTCGAATAAAGTTGCGACTTTGCAATTCCTGAAACAGCGACGGTTGATAAATACCATAACACCAAATCACTCGATTGATAGGTTCCTTAAACAACTCCCTTCTTTTATCCAATAAATTCAGCGTGAAAACAGTTTTACCTGCATGAGATGGACCTGATACAGTCAGAACTTTATCACATTGAAGTCTGAAATCCATTTTATTACTTTGAGACTCAACATTTGCATAATTAACGCTTAGAGCCAAAGATATTTCCCAATAGGTTGCCCACGGCAGGAGCTATCATTGGAAGTATTGCTGAAAGGAAACCGCCCTTTTGTGTTAGAGTTTTCCTCTTTCTTTGAAGGGCGACTTTAGGATTGGAGATGAAACGCAATTTCGTAGCATATCGCTTAAGTAACTTTCGTTGTTTTGGCGCTAATTTCTTCGTCCTCAACTTCCTCACATGAGAAATAATTTCACAAATGAATTTATCGTTAGCATGTCGTATAGCATTGTATCGCTGATTTGCTTTCATTCGTCGGAGAGCTTGAATGGCTGAAGAAAACTTTTGACTTTTACGTTTCGTCATTTTACGTTTCGCCATTTTCCGTGTTAGTCTTTGCTAAAACCTATCTTTACCACATTTGCATAGGTACTAACTATTGCGACATAAGTGACACTCGAAATGAGCAATATCACAGTGGTTACATTGGCAAAGTTGAATGCAATTACGTATGAAACAGCGTTGACAAAAAGCATGCTTACATCTCTTGAAGATGCGCTTTTCATTTCCATCCTTTCGCTTACATACATCGCAACACATAGTTTCACCGTTACTGATGTCTATAGCAAGTCTTTTTGAAGATATGAATTTGCTAGCCTTTTCTAAATAATAGACGCATGTACAGAAGGAATATACTTCGAGAGTGAGCAGACATAGCTCGAAAACCAGTTGTGCTACAATCAAGTACCACTGCATTTTCAATTTTTCTTTATGGAAAGTTGAATGTGAATATCTGAAATCGCTTCAATCACTAGGCTGCTACCATGATGGTTAAATGCGTTAAGACGTTCAGCAATTTTTATCATATGTCTTTTAAAAAATTCTTGGGGGTGATCTACCACTTCCATTGAATAAGAAGCAAAATGGAAAGAGCGACTTTCCACCTCTTCCTTTCCAAAATGACTAAACTTAATTTTCGCAACTAATCGCGCCATGATAATGCTATCAGAGAATGTATTCATTAACTCTAGAAATAGAGTGCTAGCATCATCAACCACTGCTTCGATGTCGGTCTCATCTTTATGAAATTTTATCACATAATCTTGAACAGCTCCTTTTAAACTTTGCCTATGAAAACGTAATGTTCCGCAGTCGTTTGAGAAAGACATGATCGCCCTTTATCTAACCCATCCATTGCATGAAAACAACAACTCTTCTCATAGTAACATTTATTGAATAACGGTAACAAGCATGCATTATAAATCAATGGTTTGAAAGAGATAAAATAGATACAGCTGATAACTATCATACAGCGAGCAATGATAACCATACAGGACTTTGGCAGTGTTGAGGTAAGGAGGAAAGAAGCATTGGTTATGAACGTAGCTACTACAACGAACAGACAAAATAGGAACACACAAATCCTTAAAACGTTTCGTGACTTCATGATAATGTTGATTCACTCTACTATCCCAAGGCGGGAGCAAAATATCATCAATGATTAGATTGGGAAATACTTTCCTCTCCTTACCAGGATTATTACAAAAGATGCGTATAACATTGAAAGCAGCTAACCATCGTTTAAAGTCAATAAGAAGATCACTCTCACAAGAAAAGCCATAGTCTTGCAAATATTTCAGATTAAGTCCATGAATGTGTTTTCTCGCCCATTGATCAACATTGGGATCGCAGTTGGCATGTTGATGATAGACACTAACAATCTGATATGTCCAATTGTTCATAGCAATAGCACTGAGCTCCTGTACAGGTTCACCCTCACAATCCATAAAAATGATGATAGAAGCCTAAAACGGAAATTTACACATCTAAGGAAGCGTTCTATAACATATTACAAAATGAAGAATTACATCGATGCTTTTCACGACAAAATACACAAATGATATGATGGCAACGAAGAAGTAAAATGTATCTAATAAGACCACGTCTACGACACTCAAAGCACATAAGTGAATTGTCATAGGGTAGAGTTAGGAAAGGACTAGTAATTCTCCTTCTTTGATTTGCGTTTTGATGTAGCATTCTTCTCCGACTTGCGCTTCGTACCACTGCTGTTAAGGATTTGATCAATTATGTCGTCCACGTTGGGTGGTTTTGGAATATATAGGATGGATTCCATATGCATGGAGAGAGAGGCTATTTTATTATCCTTGTGTCGACCATAATATAGCCCATTCACTTTGAAAAGGATATCCCAAGTACCTTCTCCGAGATCATCACATCTGATGGGTATTGAATGATCTCCCTCCTTCTTATAGTAAGTACACCAATGTGATACCGGTAGGCAAATGTGATTACCATCCCAAATCTTTCTATAGGGAGTATCCTTGTCATCTCTCGCCTTCCACTCTTGAGCAAGAGGAGTAGGAATGTCCATATTTAATG
>CAJQUW010010515.1:0-36058 GCA_907163375.1 Prostheceraeus crozeri
CAGTAGGTGTTGTTGGCGTGATATCATACACACGTGCATGGCCATTGAGTGCGCTTTCACTGAGACTAACAGTTCCATAGTTATTATGCATATTCATCTCACTATTTGTGTTATGTACATTCATATGCTGTCGAAATCTACTTATAGAGTTATACGTTTTGCCACACCGAGAGCAGTATTGCATAAAGTTTTGTATGTTAGTTGAAGCGCTGGTTGTTGGCTTAGAAGTAGATCTATTTTGATTATTTGAATTTGACTCTGTTATGCTATCATTCGGTTTTATTATTGCATACAAGTTTATGCCTCTTAAGATTATCCATCCTATTCGTCTTATATGGACACTTGCTACATTGATACGTTTTTCCTAACTTACAAAATTTTTCATGTCGTTGCAAATTGCCTATGAGAGTGAACACTTTTCCACACTTGGTACAGACAACCATGATTATTGATGAGGATTGAAATTAGCAAGCCCTTATATACATCTACCAGCTAATGACGTCAGCGTCATCACCAGCCAATGCCGTATGTTCCGATCTGTTGTAAAGACAAAACACATATAATTTCAACAATTATTTTTTTTTCAAAAAAGAAGAAAATAAAAGTTAAAGTAAATAAAGTTACAGTCTGACACATTTAACAATACCATTATGGTAGAGTTTTAGGTGACTGCAGCTGTCACTACAGCCACCCAAATCGTCCATCCTCGTAAGGCGCACTCTTCTGATGCCGTTTTGGGAGCATTCCAGGTGCACAAGCGTTTCTTTGTTATGCTGTTGGCTGGTGGTAACTTGGGAGGCCAACAGGAGGTTTGATTGAGTAATATTTCTTAGAGACTCAATCAAACCTCTATTGTCCTCCTCCAACTTAGCCTCGCGGGCCTCAGCCTCCTTTAGGCGCTCTTGGCAACGACGGAGTTGCATCTCTACGTCTTGTACCTCTTCTGCTGTCGCGTCGAGATCCACATCATACTGCCGGACAGGGAGAGCAGCTGGAGGTGCGGGCGCAGCAGCGTGAGGGGAAGGATCTGCGGCTGGGATCGGAGAGGAAGGAGCTGCGGCTGGGATCGGAGAGGAAGGAGCTGCGGCTGGGATCGAAGAGGAAGGAGCCAGTGTCATCATCGGCGATAATGGAAGGCGCACACTCCAGCTCGGAGAAGCCCGGATGTGGCTGAATGAGACTTCCTCCTGAGATGCACACATCGCGGAGTCCTGTAATCGAAAGAAAACAATTGTTTATCATCTATTTAGCATTTTACCATTGATGAGATACAAAAGTGAATTTCTCTTACCTCCGGCTGGATTGTGACCTTCTGATCGGTTCCAACCTCCGTCTCACGGGGCAACGAGTCATTCTAAAAGATAAATCAATCTATTACAAACAAAAAACATATTTTAATAGAAAATTCTGTACTCATGCAGTTGACCAACTTTGATACTTACATTTGTAACAGGATCATCATCCTCATCGGAAGAAGATGTCGGGGAAGAAGTCGCTGACGACGTTTCCTCATCAGATGAAGTCGCTGATGAGGTTTCATCGTCCTCTGATGAGGACTTCCCGAATAGGATACGGCTTTTCCTCATTCTCTTCCACCGATGTACTGGTCGCTGGCGTCGAAAGGAAGCTTCGATGCTTCCTGAGGGACAGCGATCGCGCAACCTGCAGAGAAAAATAATATAACATGTTCGCAACTCATTGAGAAGCATACATGTTCTTGGAAATACTTCATGCATTGAGAAATATTATTGACAAATAACTAAACAATGACACTTACGGGACTAGGAAGACACATCTTCTCCGGTGTAGGCAAACGGGGTATACTGTTCACACCTGTAAACAGCTGAAGAAAAGAACATATTCAATTTCGCATAAAGAGCTAATGAATAACTTTAATACTTACATTTCTCAAGCATTCAGCCGCTTTCTCCTCTTCAAAACTGGCACAATTCTGTTGAGGCAACTCACTCTGAAATGTTGTGACAATGTTGAAATACTTTTTACATGATAGAATAATTAATGGAGTAAATGTATTCTCACATTTTTAGTGACGATCTTTTTCTGAATTAAGACCTTGGTCTTCTTAGGAGGAGGCATCTCATCATTATCCTGAAATGATTAAACGATATATGTTTTATGTATAATGGACCAATAATTAATTTATTCGGTTTTAAGAAGCTATCCTTTGAAGGTTTTATGTATGATTGGCAGAACTCACCTCAAAATCGCTTAAGGTGTCATCGATGAACTGTCGTGACTTGGGGGCTTTCTTTGGGGCTCGGGACTTGATAGGTTTCTTTATTGCTGTAGGCTCATCAACCTGTGAAAGGACACCTTCCATCGGCCTCTCCTTTTGAAATAACCGCTCCAACCTCCTCTTTTCAGCCTTTGAGGTGAGGTTGATTCCCTTCCTCCCATTTTGTTGAGCACATGGTGTATGTTTCTCAATGAATGCCTTAGAGGCTTCGGTATTAACCTTTTCAGTACTCCGTTTATATGACTTGCAGGTTAGGCAGTACAGATACGTGCATTCACTTTTGAAGATACAGTTCTTGTGGCCGCTCTTATTAGCATGTCGAACGGGTATTTTGCACGTTTCACAGAAATGAAAAATTAGGCGCTGTCGTGCAAGACTCTCTTGTCGGACCATCTCTGTGGAGGAAAAAATTTGATTATAATTTTATCTCTTATTAAATGAGAACCTCATTTATATATCACCAACAAAAGATTATGAAGTACTAACTTGATATTGAATAAATCTTAGAAAGATTTGAAATCAGAAGTTGAAATTGAAACCGAAAGTCGAAAGTTTAATTTTCATTCGAAAACGGTTTGCTCATAGAAAGAGTTGAAAATTACAAGTAGCTGTCTTGAAATTATTTAATTTCGAAATTAATTTGATGAAATGAAAGTGAAATTTCGAAAATTTCAACCAATCCTCAATTTGTTTAATTAAACAAGTTTGAATTTTATACATCTGTTAGCAGATGACAGACTGAATATTTAAAATGGATGAAGGCTTTATTTAGGTATCTTTTATTTATAAACAAACTGTGAAAATCTTGTTGATTCAAATACACTTACATTTAAACTGATATATTCATGTCTCTCGCTCAGTGACTTAATATAGGATGAAAAATTAAAAAAAACATGGTTAATAATATAACATAAAGTGTTTCCTATCCTAAAAACCCAAGCTTCTATATTTAAAGCTATTTGGTTATAAAAACTTAATAAAGTTCCTACTCCCGAATATCCTATAAAGTAGCACAACATGACAATGAAAACTCACTTCAGAATTGTAATAAGAACCGGAGAACGGAGGAACGAAGAACGACGTCTGTTATGGACACTAAATAATTTGAAAATGAGTGAAAATTCGTTGTGTGCAACTTCTTTATATATGAAATTGACAAAGCAACTATGAACAAAGACCTTATGACATCACATCTTGGAATTGGTACGGTTAAACAAAATTGATAACTCAAACAAGAATTGGAACAGCTGGTTTATTTTTAACCTTAGAAATGGAAGTGCCATCATATGTGTTGAAAGATTTCTACATGTAAACAGTAGAGTGAATTCAAAGTAATATGAACTGATGGACTGATGTATTATTTGATATACATGTTATTATTAATAGTCATATAATGATTCATATTTGAAGTTATAAAACGTGTGGTTTGAATAGAACATTAAAATTTGAATTAAGCGCTAAATTTCGAAAATTCAAATTTCGCGCCAAAATTCGAATAATCAAATTTAAAGATTTTTTCGAAAATTTGAATTTCGCGCCAAAATTCAAATAATCAAATTAAAATACTAGGTTAGGGTTAAGGGTTAGGGTTAGGGTTAAGGTTAGGGTTAGGGTTAGGGTTAAGGTTAGGGTTAGGGTTAGGGTTAGGGTTAGGGTTAGGGTTAGGGTTAGGGTTAGGGTTAAGGTTAGGGTTAGGGAAGCAAGAAGAGTATCTATGGCACCCGGAACCCATGGGTAAATAAATTTTCGAGTGCGCGAAGCGCACGAGAAAATTTATTTACCCTATAATCCGAAAAATTTCGAGGGCGCGAAGCGCCCGAGAAATTTTGAGGCCCCCCCCCCCCCGCCGTGTATGAAGTGTATGAAGTGTATGAAGGTCAAAGGTCAAGGTCAGGTCTAAGGTCAAGGTCAAGTGTAGAGGTTTGTATATTATGGTCATTTTTAGTTGTAAAACTTTAACTTTGAAAATTTGTAAACTTAGTCATTTTTGTAAAAAAACTTGGAATTTTTCAAGTTGCATACAGATGCATACAACTAGGATTTTTTCATCAAAGGGGTACATACAATATATCATTCGAATGCTCTTTTCATGCTGATTCTAATGGTGTATTGTATGACACATGTATGACATATAACTAGAGAGCTACATGTCTTTAAAGAATGGGCTAAAAACTTAGTGAATTTAAAAATCTAACATTTGTCTGCTTGCATACAGTTGCATACAACTAGGATTTTCCCATCGAATAGGTACATACCTTATATCATTCTAAAGGTCTTTTCATTCTCATTCTTATGGTGTCGTGTATGACACATGTATGATATCATCCTGGACTGCTACAAGCATTTTAAAATTAACAACATAACTGTTTCTTTAAAAGTTATATGTTCCTATTTATTTCAAGTTGAAGTCTTCATACTTGATTTTTTTGTTTCAATTCAGTTATTGAACATCATTAATTGTAGATAGTTATTCCCCTTTCCCATTCAGACCTTAATTGAAGACCGATTTGTGAAATGATAAAACAAGTCTGTTCATATATACAAATAAATATTAAATAAAGAGATTAAGAAAAAACACACTAAATGTCATCAAGGTAAGGAAAGGGTACAAGTTTTTTCAAGTCCACTTGCACATGGATCCTGGTCTTCTTGGGCGCACAGGGACAGCGACGTGGTGTGTCAAGGTCGATGACCGAAAATTCGAGAGCGGTTGTGAGGTTCCGCTCGTTCGGCTCCATCCTCATGAACACCCGTTTGGTGTGATACTTTTTCGGGGCGTTCTTGACTTTGACCGTGACCCGTCCATAAAGTGGCGTTCGCATGGACTTCTTATTCATGTGACGCATCGTCTCAATTGATACGTCACTATCCTCATCACTCGAGTAGTCGGGCGATGCAGGGGCTTGGGTGAACACCACCGGCTCCTCGTTTGGTGTTGTCGATCGCTCCATCGGAGATTGGGGAGGTGTACTGGTACGTTCCACTGGCGAAGTGGTACGATCAGCAGTACCGTTCTCAACTGCGGCTTTCTGTTTGCGATCCATTATGACTTGTAGATTTAAAATAATTGTAACTTGTAAACGTGAGGATTAGAACCTTTGATAAGAATTGGTACAAACCTCGGACTTATATACTTTTTAAACAAAGGAAATCCTAACAGCCAATCAGAGAGGTACCGAACTTCCCTAAAGAATATATATAACTATATAAAGGATGACATTGTTCCAAACTGTTAAGTACTTATCCTCAACGTTCCATAACAAGAAGCATGTCCTCAAAACCACTATTTTATTTTCAAAATGACAGCCAAGTCATTATGGGAGGTCAGTTGGACATGACCATGCATCTGTCTTGCGGCTGCAAAGTGGCCCTATGGAAGACCTTGACTGTCTCTGCACTTCAAAGGCGGAATGGACTACCGGTGAAGTGTCCGGTACACGAATGTGACCATGACTTTAGTAAAAATCCGACATTCCATGAGTGGTGTGATGACTTCTTGAAGATCATGGAGTCGCCTGAGGGACGTGATTTGCACCCCTCATTTATTTTTCACGCTTAAATTAAACTTACATTGTAAATCTCTTGTCTTTTCATTTTAAACATAGTTCTGGAATTGGTTTTCTTATTGGGGAGCAACTAAATCATAACTGCACAGTAAAGTTTCACATCTAAATAGTGCTACATTAAAAATAATTGTCACAATAGTCGCAATTGAGCAAACCCATTCAAAATCAAACAACGGACGTCTATCGGTACGTACCCAAGTGCTCAGAACCAAACCACACAAGTTCGATCATAGACGTTCCGAAACACAGTGTACCAAACACATGTACCTATCCAGTAAAACAGATCTCATACAAGTTCCTATTGATAACACTGAATTATACATGTACCTATCCATGTGCCTATCGATAACTAAAGTATACATGTACCTATCCATGTTCCTATTGATAACACTAAACTTTACATGTACCTATCCATGTACCTATTGATAACACTAAACTTTACATGTACCTATCCATGTACCTATCCCTGGCAAGTAGGGCACAGTTTTCACTACTCATATATTTTTTTATTGCCGTCATAAACCCGCACTACCCAATATGTAACTGAGTCCACACTCTAGAGCATTTGCAAGAAAAAATTGGCATGTTTTTCTTCATCTGTATTTAAAACAATGATAAAGATCAAAAATCCTTTAGAAAATCGTCAAACAATAATTACATGGACAAACTGATAAAAAATGTCAACTACATCTACTTTAACTCTATAAAACTCAAAACAATAGAAATTTATCATACTTACGGCTAGAAAGAATAAGAAAAGCTGGGGCCTACATATAGCTACCGAACACGGTATTCGTTCGATTAGTACCTCCCACTGGAATAGAACTTAGAACCCCGTATTCAACATTGAACAATTTGATAGATAAATTAGTCTTAGGGAATAGTCAGGAATTTAAGAAATCTGGTATAAGTTTATTAGATTATAAACCAAATTATTCGCTTTATCATCCGGCAAGTATCATGCATGACAATTAGCGAAAAAATTGTTTATAATCTAATAAACTTATACCATATTTCATTAATTCCTGACTCTTCCCAAAAACTAATTTTAAACATGTCTAGTCAGGACAATATTTTTTCAAATTAATGGAGCCCCCTGCCCGATCACTACCTTGAATACATAGTGTGCTATATGTATGGACGAGGTGAAAACGAGCGTTGTCACGAGGATGCGTATTTATATGTTGTGAAACATGCACATCAAAATCACTTTCAGTTGTGATCAATTTATCATAGCATATATAAACAAATATCAAATACATCACATTCCTCCCCTCTTGACAATTAGTCATTCATAAAAAAGTGAGGAGGTTCAATCACACGATTTGATCTACGCAAAGGTTGCGTAATGTCGTTTGTAGTCATGGTCACAGTCTCAGCAGCTTCGCTATCTGCATCGCCAGCTCCAGTGACGGTATCGCGAGTTTCGTTGTCCACATCACTCGTTCCATCCATTCGTTCGACCTTGATTTGATCCATGTGTCTCGTATGAACCTTGTTCTCGACATCTCGCACATTGACGCAAGTCGATCCAGTAGTTGAGATCACCGATCCAGGTTCGAAGGTACTCGAGGAGCCACGGAAGTTTTGGAATAGCACAGGTTGCTCCGGTTCTAGCAGATTCATGGGCAGCTTCGGACGGAAATTGAATACCATTTCTGCAGGACTTCTATTGCCTTTCACTGACGCATTTCTGTATTATAGCAAAAAGCTGTGCAAGCGACTGTCTATGTCTCCCTTTCCTACCGTTGCTTTCAAATGGAGCTTCAGATTCCCTACGAATCGCTCAGCTAATCCATTACTTTTTGGATGTGCAACTGGAGTATGCCAAACACTTATGCCTCTCTTGCGCATATAATCCATAAAATCATCAGAACGAAATGCAGGTCCGTTATCTGCAACAATGGTTTTTGGAACTCCAAACATCGCAAAAATATTTTTCAATGCGTTCAACGTTTCTCGAGTTGACAATCCTGTGGTTCTTACAACAAATGGGTAATTGCTATGAGCATCAAAAACGACTAAAAAGTAACTATTCTCAAATGGACCCATGTAATCCATATGGATTCTGTCAAAAAACGTGTGAATTCTCTGGCCAACTGACATCTGCATTCACATTAACCTTCGGTGGAACCTTAATCTTGCTACAATCCTGACAATCTCTGCATTCATTTTCAATCATCTGATCAATGGAAGGCCACCAAACTTGATTTCTAGCAATCGACTTCATCTTAACAATTCCTAGATGAGATGAGTGCAAAGTTTTTAAAACCTTTTTTCTCAGAGATCTCGGTATGACCAAACGATTTTTCCTGTATAGTAGACCTTTATGAAACGTCAACTCACTTCTCACATGGTAATATGGACGCATGTTTTCAGTCAAATGTTTTAAAACTCCTGGCCATCCGAACTTGACAAAATGTTTCAACTTGGAAAATTCTTGTGAGGACTCAAAGCAATCACGAACTTCTTTCTCAAGATTTTGGTCTGGTTCAAAAAATAGATCGATCGCACCAACATCAAATTGTTCAGTGTGCAATCCGGTTTCAATTCTTGATAACATGTCAGCTACTGGAATTTCATTCGTTCGCTTTCCGACAATCGTATAATCATAGCTTCCTAGAAAAATTGACCATCTCAAAATTCGCTGGTTTGCGTGAGAACTTCTACAGCCATCAGGTTTGAACAAAAATTCTAACGGCTTGTGATCTGTAACAATGAAGAATTTCCGACCGTACAGATATTTGTGCAATCTGCGCACAGCATAAACTATCGCTAAACCTTCTCTGTCTAGTTGGGAGTAATTCCTTTCAGCAGAATTCAATGTCTTGCTAATGTACAACACTGGCTGACCTTTTTGCTGCAAAACAGCACCAACAGCAGTAGGAGAAGCATCACAAACAATCTCAATGTCATCCTGGGGATCAAATGGTTTTAGAATGCCTGAAATAAGTGCGGTCTTCAAGGTTTCAAATGACAATCTAGCATCTCTGGTCCACTTAAATTCTCTTTTGGTCACCATGTCACGTAACGGTTTCACTGTGTCCGAAAAATTCTGAATAAACTTGGAATAAAATCCTACGGATCCAATAAATCTCTGGACTTCCGCAATATCTTTCGGTTCTGGCATCACAAGTAAATCACTGACCTTAGAGGGATCCGGCAACAACTTCGATTGACCTGAAAAATCAGAATCAGCATCTATCAGATATCCTAGATGTCTCACTTTTGTTTGGAGATAACTCGATTTACTTTCATTAATCGAAAATCCATTCACGGACAGTCTCCGTTTCACTTCAGTCAAAATTGTCTGGTGATCATCAGACCTAGAAGTGGCTATCAGAATATCATCCATATGACAGTGTACTTGAGGTAAATCCCTGGTCATTTCCAACATAATCGACTGGAAAATGTGTGGTGAAGACTTTACTCCAAAAGGAAGAGATCTGTACTTGTACAATCCAAAAGGTGTGGAAATCACAGTAAGCATCTGAGATGAGTCATCAAGCCTTACTTGCAGGTACGCATCTGTTAAATCAATTTTCGAAAACAAATTGCATTTTCCTAGCTTGCTCAATGTATCATCAATTTCTAATCCTGGGACTATGGTTGAAGGTATGTGTGGGTTGATCGTAGATTGGTAGTCGCCACAGATGCGAAATTTTCCATTTGGCTTATGCACAACGACAATCGGTGTAGCCCATTCAGAACTTTCAACCTTTTCAATAATGCCAACTTTGGATAGTCTGCTCAATTCATCTTTCACTGGTTCTTCCAACGCATACGGTAACTTGCGTGGTTTCATGAAAACTGGCGTAGCACCTGACCTAATCTCAATGGACTTGACAAGTGGTGAACTCACTTGGTTAATAGTCAGTTTCAATAAACTCATTCGATTTATGATATCCATTCCCAAAACAATGTCACCTCTCTCAACCACGTGGAAATCAACTTCACTTCGCTTCTGACCAACCTCAAAGATCACATTTTTCAATAAACCAATAATATTGACAACATCACCAGTGTAAGAAGATAGTGACAAGCGATAATCAACAGCCTTACACTTCAAATTCTCATATCTACTCACAAAGTGCCAAGGTATCAAAGATCTGACTGCACCGCTATCAACTTGGATCTCCAAATCTATTCCATCAATCCTTGCATCTACCATAATTTTGGAACTTCCATCTCCTGAATTCACGCTCAAAATGGACTCGGGCATTGCTTGGTAGTTAGAGTAAGTAGGCATTTCTCGAACTTTATTAACATCAGAAATCAGTTTCACTCTGTTCATGCATACTTTTGCAAAATGGTTCATTTTCTTACACAGACTGCATGCCTTGCCATATGCGGGACAAGCACCACGATTGTGTTTGTTACCACAGAACTTGCATGAAAGATTCGGATCATGAGTAGCAGAATTGGATTGTTTCTCAAACTTCTTTGGAACATCATGGACTTGCCTAGGCCTATTGGGCTTAAATGGCTTTCTTTTACTCATATCGACACGGTTGACCTGTAGTGGACGTAAAACTGCTTGACAGCTTGCAACCTCCTCGGACGCTGCAGCTATACCAACCGCTTTGTCAAAAGTCAGTCTCTCTTCGAGTAACAACTTCCTCAAAACAGCTTCGTCACTCAGACCCATCACGAATCTGTCCTAAGCATGGAATCCAATTGCTTACCAAAATTGCAAGTCTCAGCCGCTTTCCTAAGCTTGTTAACGTAAGTAGCAACACTCTCACGATCCTGTCTGATCAAATGGAACTTATACCGCTCCGCTATCTCTATCGTCTTCGGACGTAAATGCGATTCAATAGAATTCTTTATATCAACATATTTCCGGGCTGAAGGCAAAATTGGAGCCAACAGTGTCTTAATCTCAGAATACGCGTCCTTCCCTACAACAGTCAAGAATAAGTCAGTCATCTTCGACGTGGGCTCTTTCGCAGTAATTTCATTGTCTTCAACGCCTTTCGCTCTTGCCAAAGCCTCAAATCTCTCTTGCCAGTCGTTGGTTGCTTCGCGCTGCCATGGCATTGGCTCAATTCTGAATTCCATATTGATATATCACTGAAGTTTCTTCTCAATTCGTGAAAGAACAGTCAATTCGTCGCCATATGTGCTATATGTATGGACGAGGTGAAAACGAGCGTTGTCACGAGGATGCGTATTTATATGTTGTGAAGCATGCACATCAAAATCACTTTCAGTTGTGATCAATTTATCATAGCATATATAAACAAATATCAAATACATCACACATAGTACCCCCTCTCGACCCTGTCATTGCCAGTTGAATGGTCAGTTGGAGGCAAGAGAAGTAAAATATACGTAGGGGAAGTCAGTGCAGGATGGGACAGCGAGGCAGGATGGGACAGTGCAGTTCTCGCTTATCTTGAGTGATTCAGTAGATTGCTATCTATCCATATGAACCACCACTGGCTGTTACTACCAGCCAATAGGAAGCACTCGGTTCATCACGTGTTATGCCGGAGATACAATGAGATTGTAAAAACGACCATGTTCAAAATCTATCTCGTCAATTGATGCTTGCATGATCCCCACACTGTTACACCAACTTCTGCATCTGATCTCTTCACCGATCCCGAGGTAAGTGAAACCATTTATCACATGCACAAGCATTAGCAAAAGTAATCACGACTAGATGTCCTCAACTTTGAGTTTGTTCATTGATAACTGATGGGGCAGGTCGGGACAGTTATGTCCCATCTTGCCTCATATAGAAATGTACCGAAAACTTCATGCTTTTGTTTCATATGCATTACAAGCTCAATGCTTAGAATACAGCTTATTAAGATATTTTTTTGGCAGACTAGAACTAATGTGTGTCTAATGAGGGCTTTCATGCTTCGGCCTTTTTCATTTTTCAAAAGAGGCTTATTTTAAATTATTTCACTTTCAGGTTGCAAGATGGCTCGAAGCTACAGAAGAAAATTCAATCGATTCCAGTGGTCAAATGAAGATCTAAAAAGTGCGAAGGATGCCGTGGAGTCTGGATCTCTGTCCATAAGAAAAGCGGCTGTTCAATATTCCATCCCCAAGTCAACTCTCCAGAGAGCTCTAAAAGGCAAAGTCGAAAGTGGTCGACGCGGAAGGTTTTCAACTGTCTTTTCGGAGGATCAAGAGCAGGAGATTGAGGATCACTCAAAGAGACTGGCAAGTCTCATGCATGGATTAACTTCGCAGAAACTAAGGTCATTAGTTTATGATTATGCTGTCGTCAACAAAATTCAACACCCGTTCTCCAACATCAAGCGTGAGGCAGGGAGGATTGTCTGGTAGGATTTTTAAAACGACATCCCACGCTCTCCCTGAGAACAGCGGAGAACACTAGTTTGACTAGAATAACCGGCTATAATAGACAGAAAGTGGACGAATTTTTCAAAAATTTGGAAGCCGTCATGCAGAAGCACAAATTTATGCCTACTGAAATTTACAGCATGGATGAATGTGGACTATCAAACGTTCCACAAAAAAATCCAATGGTCATAGCCTCAAAAGGAACTAGGCAGGTCGGCATTGTAACCTCGGCCGAAAAGGGAAAACCACGACAATAGTCTGTGCAATGAGCGCCGCTGGGTACTTCATTCCTCCAACAATCATTTTCAAGAGGAAAAATAAGTCGGATAAGCTCATGCGAGGAGCGCCATCAGGCTCTATACAGCTTGTTTCTGACAACGGTTGGATGACGGTAGATTTGTTCACGCAATGGCTTCAACACTTTGCAAACTCAACTGGTGCCTCGCCCTCATCTAAAAGGCTTTTAGTCATGGACAATCATGTGAGCCATGTATCACTACAAGCTGTTTTTAGAGCCGAAGAACTAGGAATAGTTCTTTTAACCATTCCCCCTCATACAAGCCATAAGTTGCAGCCTCTCGACCGCAGCTTCTTCGGACCTCTGAAGGCTCAGTACGAAAAAGTTTGCATTGAGTGGCAATTGTCTCATCCTGGAAGGAGAATCTCTCAAGACTATATTGCAGAACTATTTGGTAAAGCATTCGTGAAAGCTGCTTCGATTGAAAAAGCCATTAATGGATTTAGAGCAACAGGGATATCGCCTCTAGACTCGCAAGTTTTCACCGATGATGATTTTGCGCCATCCACGATCACCGAAAGGTCACACGTCGAGTCAGATGGGCCTACTCAATTGGACTCCACAGCTGCAGTAGCAAATCATCATCCGAACTCAACCACTTCAAACATGCCTCCTCTTCGGGACTCCACTGCCTCAGCCATGCCTCCTGGTCAGGACTCTGTCACAGTCAGGCCTCCAGTTCAAGACTCAACCACTTCAACCACACCTCTTCGGGACTCCACTGCCTCAGCCATGCCTCTTGGTCAGGACTCTGCCACTTCGGCAAGAACTCTTAATCGAGAATTTGCAGTTCCAGACTGAATCAGACACTCTGCGACAGAAGTCCTCCACTTCAACCATCTATCCTCAACGCAAATTAGTGCCAATATCAGCACTATCAAAGATACCGATAGTAGACCGATCGACATCGTCTAATGGACGAAAGCGAAAAGCTGGAAAATCGATGATATTAACATCCAGCCCAGTTAAGAGAGCTCTTCTGGAGAAACAAACACACACTGGCAAACAGAGGAAGCCAAAGAAATCAGCCAAGAACTCTAAAAAAGCAGGACCAACAAAGAGCAAAAGTGACTGGCATGAAAAGGAGAATTTGAACATGAAGTATTTTTGTCTCTTTTGTAGTGAAGAATTTATCAATCCGCCAACTGAAGACTGGATAATGTGCAAACTCGGCCGAGGATGGTGTCATGAGGCCTGCTCAAATGGCCAACCAAGTTCCGGTGACTTTATATGTGACTTTTGCCACTGAAGCTCTTTGATTAATAGATTTGATGATTCAATCAATTTTATTGCACCATGTAATTTTCTAAGCCACTTGTTGTCGTTTTGACATAGTCTGACTAGAAAAAAGAGTCAAATTGTGTTCATAACTGAAGTTCTCTCATTTTTATTACAGTCTGAGCATGTCAATCATTTTAGATTAGCTTAAGCTGGCTCTACATTCTCTTTTGCGCCAATTCGATTTCTTTTTGAAGTCATTCTATATTAGATATCATTCAAAAAGCAAGAGTTGCTTTTATTATTGACATTATTAAAAAAATTGTCTGACCCATCCTGCCCCAACCGTTGGGGCAGGATGGACCACTTGAACATATTTTTTGATTCCTTCTAGCGAGATAAAAAATCGGTAAACTAGGCTACATCTTCTCAAAACACTTCCTCTAACATAAAGATAGTAAAATATCTCTAAAATGCGGGAAGAATCGCTTGTTTGCAGTGGTTTCTATGGCATCTTAGAAATGAGGCCCATCCTGCCCCGACTTCCCCTACACTCAGGAAGAAGTGTCCATCGAACCCAAGGATCCATACTTGGAATTTGGAAAATAAATAGAACGCCAGGTGTACTAATCGAACGAATACGCTACGTCAACAATGACTACGATGAATCTAGTCTGATTCATCCAAATCACACGAGTGAGACGACCTAGCCACTGACTTACGCGCTTGCTTTGCATCTGAGGAAGAGATCAAGCAGTCTAAAATTCGGTACTTACGTTTCCCCACCAAAGTTTCCACACGCTCTTTTTCTTTCAGTGCCTTTTCATATTTCTCTTTGTCATTGTCTCTAGCATTGATGAGGTCGCGAATCAGTTTGTCCTTTTGATCCATCTTCTTTTTCTCTTCCGTCACTGCTGCCGAAGCACAAGCATGTTGAGCTGTCAGGCTTTTGATTTTGTTATCTTCATCAATAGCTGATGTAATGTCTTTTTCGATTTCTCGTTGTGCTCTCTTCATGACTGCTTCATCCTCCTTTATTTTTCGCTGTCTTGCAGCCTCGACGTACCTTGCATGGGCGTTTCGGCAGGAGATCCGCAATTCCGTCGTGATTGGAATATGCGAAATTCCACCGAAATGGCTGATTGCGCTCTTCAGAAAGAGCAACGCATGAAGGGTCCCATCCTCCAACAAACTTCGTTTCTTTGTCAAGATATAGAATTGTCTTTCGGTCACAGCATTTCCATGAAGGAGGGAGATCGCAACAGCCAAGACACGACGGAAATATGGATACTTGTCCATTGAATCAGGAAGAAGCTGCAACCGTCCTGCTTGGACTGGTACATCTTTCGGTGGCTTGACCACAGTCATTCGAAGAGTTCTAACTTCCGATGTCAAATCATCAATATGCCCTTCAGGAAAAATCTATTTGGACGGCAGTTTTGTAAAGCCTACCACATTTGATGGAAATTTCTTCGACATGATCTCAGATGGGTCGACGAACGTAAGATATCGCAGCACCTTGCTGCGGAAAGGAATATGTTCCAAGAGCTTTTCCAGCAGTTTTTCATAGAATGGCCTGACGACGCTGACATAGAAAACGATCTTATCTCTCTCGGAGAGCAATTCCACAGCCGCTCGAGTGTCATCTCCCACTATCAGTTGCTTGGCAGGCAGTTTGTTCGCTTCGGATTTGAAATCCGTTTTCCATGGATGCTTCTTGTCAATTTTCGATTCTTGCACGCAAAGCACTAGCATTTCGAGAAGAAGATGTCGAAGTTCTGAGTAGAGCAGGTGGATCATCACTTCGTCTGATTGAAAAGACTTCTCAAAAGGCATTAGCCTTCCCATAAGGAATCTCGTGAATAGAAGAGATGGGAAAAAGAGCGGGTTTTCGAATGCTACAGCAATTCGTTTGAATCGCCGAGACTTATCATTTTCACTGTTCTGTTTTATGTATTCTGTCACAATTTCATAGTGCTCCAACAGTCTCGAAATGACAGCAAACAATTGTAGCCAGCGCGTTTCCACATGTCGGAGAAATTTTTTCAGGTCAACATTGAAAACATCGCTGATTTTGCGGATTGCCAACGATTTCTTCGGACTGTTGCAGAAATGTGAGTGCAGATCACTTAAACAATCAGATATCAATTCATGAGTATCCATAGCATCGAATCCATGTTTAGCTGCCACGTGCAACAGGTGCAGAGTACAGCCGTGAGCATCCAAAGTTCGTTACCGTCTTTTTCCAATAAGGCCATTACTCCGCCGTGTTCGCCGCGCATAGTATTGCAGTTATCACTCATGACTGCAAGCATATTTGTCGGATCCAATCCAAATGTCGTCAGACTACTGAGTAGAGCAGATACAATGTTGGCGACTTTAGATGACTCAATATGCACTAGCTGCAGTAACCGTGTCGTGACTTTCAATGACTGCTTATCCGAGAAGCGAATCAAGACACATAAGAATTCGCGGTCACAATCTGTCGATTCGTCTATGAAAATAGAGAATGGAATATCTTTCAAATCTTCTTTCAGTGACTTTTCGTAATAAGGTAGTAAACCATAGCGAGTCAAATATCTTAGCTTATCCGTTCCAAGATGTATCTTAGACACAGTGCTGTTGTTCCGAAGAATGCGTTTTAGGACAACGGATAAGCTAGATGCCGAGTTGAACGACCAATTTTCTTCGATCATGTTAAGTGTAAGTAGAATTTCCGCATCGATTTCGTTGGGAGCAGAATCAGAAGACGAAGATAATTTGAAATTGTCTAACTTTCCACTGAACTTTACATCTTTGACAACTTTAATGTGCTTCGCGGTGTTAGCATGACCTGATAGATCTTTGATCCCATTTCCACAGGACACTGTCTTCAAACAGTACTTGCAATGGAATTTGGTATCATCATTTTTTACTGGTTCGGCCCAACTTTTCAATTCATCCCTACGCAGTCATTCTTGATTAAATTTGGTCTTTGGACGTTGACGCGACATTCGAAAGCATCTATACCTGAAACGAAGGGAAAATTTTGTTACCATCACTATCACCACCAAGCACTACAATACTACCAATACTACAATACAATATACTACCAAGCACCTACAATAGATGTCACCTACACCTAGAAAATGATTGTCATGGTGTAGTAGATAAACCCCTACCTTTATTATGCTTTCCTTCCTTTATGTAGCCTTCTCTGCTGCATCCTTCTGTGCCATAAAGAATCTGTAATAGCCTATTTATATTGCTCTTTTACCCCACTTAATTGAAGCCATCGAATGATATAAACGAATGATAGCGAATGAACCATCAGATCGATTACTTGTAGGTACGTGTACATGTTTCCAATAGAAAAACAGGGAATAGAAAAATAGGATTCAATTATATGAACTTCATAATATTTAGAATGCACATCCCATGAACTTACTCAATACCATGAACATCGTATTTACATGTAGCCTAACAAGTTGAGGAAGGCCTATAGACCAGCAAGCTTCGTATTTTTCAGGACAAGTCAAATACACACGTGCCTTAAGTGGTAGATGCACACGAGCAGTGGGCTTATAGGCTATCCATTGAGTGAGATGTTAATGAACCTAAATGATCTTTGATAGGCTATACATGTGGCTTATCTAGAAACTGCATGTAATTTGAAATTTTGATATCTTGATTTTGATATTTTAGAACCAAAGTTTTCTATTATCAAAAATTAAAAATAGAAGTCGAAAACTTAAAAAACGCGCAAAATGGATAAAAATGGAAGAAAACACGCTTACACGCGCAAATTGTCAAAAAACGCGCGCGCGTGTAAACACGCGCGAATCGCAACACTGCTACAGGTAGGCCTACTCGTATAGTTAATTATACTGTATGTGTTATGAAGCAAGTCAATTACGTATATCATTCTTAAAATGAAGAACTCTTGAAGTTTAATGTAGGCTATATATACACTAGGTGACATGCCACGCGTAATTACGGAACACCCCAAACATCCGTGGTTATAAGGACATTCTATTCTTCTACCCGCGTACATACGCGCTGCACTAAGAGTCAGAAATCACTTGATCTGATGCTGTTAAAACATGGGAAATGTTTATGAATACGCGCGGGCGAGCATTTATAGTTTGCGCGTCGTCTACGGTTGTCTGCGCTGCCGCTTGAACCACTAAGATGAACCGCTAAGCATATGTTCTGTCTTCCCTGAGCATGAAATTGCATGAGGTCCTATCACATTGTTTAGCCTCTGATACATGCAGACACATGAGACGCAAAGTCTATATAACAGGACTGTCAACTATACTGACTCATATTGAAGCAATATCCCGCATAGCCACGGATGTTGGGGAGGTGGGACTAATATTGGCAATTTGAGTTCTTCGGCCTCTCGCTCAGGACCAAATCGTTCGAATGGACTTCAAATTCGATGCTGAAGAACTGTAAGCTAAGGTCAATGGCAGCGCAATTGTTTTGAGGAAGAGTACAGCTCACGCGCGTGAACAAGCGACTTTTTCGTCTATCAGCTATTCTGTGCATTGTTCAAAACGTAGAGGAAGTATACATAGCACCGCGTGCTCCTATAGGCGTCCGCATACGCGGACGCTCGAAATGCCCGAAAGTGATTTTTGACGCCCGAATGCTCGAAAAGTAGACGGGTAAATCCAATTTAATCCACAACATTTGACGAAAATGTGTCTTTGATTTGTAAAATCCATATTTCTGAACCGATTTCAATAGTTTTTTTTAATCGAGCCGTAAAGATCTCATCTATTATGGCACGGTTTTTAAAAAGTCACAAAGCCAAGACCTTCTTTACAAGTTGCCGATTTTTGCCGAAAAAAGACCAAAAAAGCATGTCCAAAGTTGCAGTACTCTCACTTCAACACGGATTTTCGATTAGATTCAAATACACCCACTAACATTTATATCATCTGAAAGAAGAAGATCAGCTCTTTAAGACAGTCTAATTTTAAATATTATAATCAATATTAATCATTGAATTCCATTGGTTTCCATCGTCCAATGAAAAAAATGTCCTCTGACCGAGACGTTTTCTGTCCTCGGGTACCTTCTCGAAGAATATTGATTCTTCCATTAAACGTTTTGCACCAAACGAATCCTCTAGTGTGCTAGTTTATAAATCCATAAAGAAAATTCAGTTTGATGCCGTTACTAAGTGAGCAATTGATTTAAAAATATTTCTATCCGTTTTTTCGACCAGAGAATTTGAATATTCCCAAAAATTTCATATGGATGCTGAAACCAGAAATTTTGTCAGGAATCGATGAAATTTCACAGCATTAGAGGGATCCATGCTCTTAACATCTATGCAAAAGAAATTTTTCATTTATATTAATTAACCCTCTCAAAATCTCCAAAAACCACGAGAATGTCCTCTGACCGAGACCCTAAAAATCTCGGTCAGAGGACAACGTTGAAATTGAAGATCTCAGTCAGAGTACAAGGGTATCGGTCTAAAGACATGATAATGTATGCAATTACATTTAGATCACTTCGTTTTACGCGTTCAAGTATTCGTTCTAAGTTCCCAGTCTCATGAACCCAAATGCAGAAGCCGAAGAGTTTCCTGTTCGACATCAATTGTCCTCTGACCGAGACCTTAAAAATCTCGGTCAGAGGACAAGGCAGGTCACGGTCAAAGGACATTATATGCAATACATCACATTTTGGTCACTTCGTTTTACGCATGCAAGCATTCATCCTAAGTTCCCAGTTTCATCAGCAACCCAAATGCAGAAGCCGAAGAGTTTCCTATTCGACATCTATCTGACCGAGATCAATTTGTCCTCTGACCGAGATGTAGAAAAAATGGCATTTTAAAAGTGCCTAATTTTAAAAATTTCTATGGAAAGTTTTTATTTGGTGTGGTCGCCGCTAAGATTTTCGTGTTCAGCGTAAAAAAATGAGCATATATGCAAATTTTCACGGAAGTCTGAGACCCAAAGTTTAAAAGACAGAAATGTTGTGGAATAAATTGGATTTACCCAGACGCTATGCCCGAAACTCCGTAAAATACCCGAAAATTCTTTTAGAGGAATTGAAAACCTTTTGTGCAAAACATGTCAGTGACAGTCGTGGAGAGAAAATTAAATTTTTCCCATCATACTTTCACTTAATCATTTATTGACATTCACTGATATAACGATCGACATGATAGAAAGTACACTAGGTGACATGCCACGCTCAATCACGCGTATAATTAGGCTACACATGACCCCAGGTTTAATAAAGTTGAAGTTCCCACAAGAATTTGATAAAAACATTTCTAATGGCGACGCGCGACATTAACACATTATTTTTTTAATACGCTATCAAATTTTTGAGTGCGAAATAGCCGACCGGGAATATATCATAATAAAGGGATTTGCACGATTCATGGAATCCATCGGTAGGCCTATGTAAATTATCAACTCAGAAAAATACTTCACCGAAAGTTATATTGTAGAAAGAGAAGTAGGGCCTATAGACTGCTCTTTTTGCAATATAACAGTCGGTGGAAATCTTTGAAGATTATATTGTATCGATCAATCAATAAGAGCGGCCGTTTTATTCAATCATAGGGACTGCTTTGAAGAGTTGTGTTCTGTGAACGCATTCCCCATTAAGTTTAAAAAAATAAACAATTAGCTACACGCTTCTGTCAACTTGAAAGAATAGCAGCTCGCTGAAAAAAAATTAGTTAGCGCACCAAGTGGATAAAATGCCTCATTAACATAAACTTGATGTTCTACGATTCATGACACATGTCGGATCTTTCAAGATGTTTGCACCACATGAGCGCGGGAACTTAAAATATTCTAACATGCACACTCAAACACGTTTTTGATGAATTTTCCAATTTAGACATTGCTATTGAAATTGAATTTGCAGCGTCTTTCAAAACTAGGACAACAATGTCGATCTTTCAATAATATAGCAAGATGTTCCGATCAGTGTTGCGATTCTTAGCGCAGGGTAAAAAAACGCGCAAGGTCGAAAAACACGCGCACATGTATTTCCTTACAAATAAGCCAAAATGGCAACTATGATCGCTAATATTTGATGAAACGAATTTTTACAAAGCTTAAATTTGCAGATCAGATAGCTTGGTATTTTTCAGGACAAGTCAAATACACACGTGCCTTAAGTGGCAGATGCACACGAGCAGTGGGCCTATAGGCTATCCAATGAGTGAGATGTTAATGAACCTAAATGATCTTTGATAGGCTATACATGTGGCTTATCTAGAAACTGCATGTAATTTGAAATTTTGATATTTTAGAACCAAAGTTTTCTATTATCAAAAATTAAAAATAGAAGTCGAAAACTTAAAAAACGCGCAAAATGGATAAAAATGGAAGAAAACACGCTTACACGCGCAAATTGTCAAAAAAACGCGCGCGCGTGTAAACACGCGCGAATCGCAACACTGGTTCCGATGCCATAATGACCGGATGACAGATAGACAATCCACTAAAACCAGCGGCTATGAGACAAATCAAAACATTAGTTGTTGGGAAAAATTCTAAATTGCAAACATCACAAATCATGATAAGTTACAATTGCCCATTCACGAAAACAAGCACATTATGGTAAGAAGTTTATTCTCCTTTTCTTGATGTCTAAATCCTCGGGATCTTTCATGTTTGGTAAATCTGGCAAATCTGGTATGGGTTCAGGCATGGGGGCCAGTTTCATTTCAGGTTTTGGTCTACTGGTTTCATGAAGACGAAGTCGAGAAAAGTATCCGAATTCCGGTCGATCTTGGTTTAAACTGTTCTTGATGCACTGATCAAAAGGTTGCTGCTGTGCTCGACAACTGAAATAAAGCAATAGTAGTGTCACATTCATAGTCGACAAAACAATTATCATTCATAAAATGCATTCATGCATAAGAAGTTTAGCTAACAGCAATTAATACCGAATGAGCGGGAACGATAGCCTTCTTGAGCAGCCATATATTAAGAAATATAATTTTTTTTACTTCAACCAAAAAAATATGGAAAAAATACTTCTAGAAAGTTGATACTAACCGATAAAATTTTCACTATTGATAGGGGACAACACTGGCATATTCTAATAAAATTTAAATACATGCGACAATGAAAGAATGTAGTAAGTTCATATTACACATGTATTCTCTGATCTCTCAATGCCAATAAGAAATATCATCTTAAAGCATAAATGTATAAGGGCATTGATTGTCATTGTCCTTTCAATCTTACAATATTATTGCAGTTATTCACATAACAGCAGCTAGGTCAAATTCTTCTTAAATTGACAGAGATAACAGGGGTAACAAATTTAATTTGGTTGCCATTATATCATCGAATGCCAACTTCCAACATAAATGCATTTGCCAGTTCAAATTCACAGAAATGAGACGACTGTGCTGCAAGTCTATGATATTTACTGTGCATGAATGAGCAGTGAGCACTGTCATGTAATACTTGTAGACTTCTGAGAGCTCGTCAGCGTCGAAGACTTCAACACATGTGTACACTATTCTAGCTCTCTTACACCTCATTTATTGACTCTTCCTCCAAGTCTGAGGGTCGAATGCAGTCGTCTCTTCTGATCGATAATATACATAAATTATTAAGTCCCCAGTATACACGTATAAGATGTATCACCCAACAAGCAAATGCATAGATCGATTAAACCATCGATGGTAATAACAGTGTTTTGATTGACGTTCATAAAATTTTCTGAAAAAGCCGAAAGACAAAAAGTTATAAGAACAACACACCAAGTGGGCTTTTGGGTTGTGTCAACTGTAAAGGGGAACTCTAGTGACGGACAGCGATTGCTCAGATGTCTATGAGTTTCAGTGGATAATGCCATACCAATTGACGTCTGTGGTAATAGAATTAAATGGTGGTTTTAAATGAATGAATATCTATTGCTTTCTGGTGTTAATATCTCCTAGGTAACATTTGAACTTTTACCAATTGTGAAAGGTTCCCATCAAACCCATAAAGCAAGAAAATTTCCATTAATGAGTCTACCGACGTTTGTCTATTAGATAACTTTGAAATTTTGCATCGATTTTCAATATTTGACTCTAAGCATTTTTGATCTCAATTTCAGTCACTTTCTTACATTATTGTCAAGAAGGCTGAAAAAGCACTTTACGTACACGTAAGTCGTGATTCAAAAGTCAACATGAAACTGTATAAGCAGTCAATTCGTCCTCTACTTGAATATGCCACGCCTGTCTGGAGTCCATACCTTGAAAGAGATAAGGCATTGGTTGAACGTGTCCACCGTAGAGCCACACGCAATGTTTGGGCTCTACATTGGGCTGAACATATGTGTTGTGACGAACGTTTACAGCACCTCGGCTTGGAATCTCTTGAGAAACGACGTCTCCTTCAAGATTCATTAAAGGTTTTCAAAATGTTTCATGGCCTATCGGTTACATCTCCTACGTACTTCATTGAACTTAACAGAAATATAACTCGTGGACATCGTTTCAAACTTACGATCAAGCCATCTCGTTTACGATCCCGGAAATACTTCTTTTCAAGTAGAGTTGTCAACGCTTGAAACAGTCTCCCTGATTCAATTTTCGACATCCAATCTCCAGCGACTTTTAAGAATTGTGTTCGTTTGCTACTATGCATTTTAACTTTACTTGAACTAACTTCATTTTAATTGTATTCTCATTTATGTGTACAAACACTACTTCATAACAACATTGCTATTAGTTTCACGATGTAATCATCGATCATCAGATCTACAAATTGTGCATTGGTATCTTACAAAAAAGGATTTTAAAATTCAAAGGTAAATGCATAAAGAATGGTTAAAAATATCATAGGATCATAGCTTGATGGGCATGATGTAAGTCGGGTAGACATAGTTATTTGAGGTGGGAAATTATTAACTTTCTACGGTGCCGACATGTGGATATGATTTCCGATTTCTTATTTAATGAGTGTCTTTGGAAGTCAGAATATGGAATTTTTCAGCGAGACACAGAGCACATCTTCGAGTTCCGCACTTGTATGGATTTGATTGTTCGAGTACTTCCCATTTTAAATTGTATTCTTCATTTTTGTCATTTAAGTTCCAAATACTCGTATATTTTGATAAAGTTGCTTCGCTTCGGTATTGAAAGTTGGTGAATGATTTTTTGTGGTTTCTGTATCTTGTCTTAAAATCATTTTCAGTTTGCCCAATATACGTTTTCTGTTCGTTTGCTGTTGATACAGTTGCCTTGTAAACAGCAGAGCTATTCAGACATTCTTCCTTCAACGGACAAGATTCTTTTATTTTACAGTTACATTTGTTTTCTTTCGCTTTCACATTGGCGACATTCTGAATTGCTTTATTGTTGTGCTTTTTGATAATATTTAACGTAGTATATATATCATGTTCCATTTTCTAAGCGTTTTAATAGCCAATAGTTGTTGCTCAGGATGTCTTGTATTTTAGTCTGAACCTAATAAACCATAAACTTTCTTCGATCACAATTCCTATCTGCGTCTAAGATTGATATTTTTTTAATCGAAGTTTGAGGAGCGAGGACGAACCTACATGTATGTAGACACCAAAGGTGTCCCTAAGCAAAGGATTAGAGGTAAAGGAAGCAGAAAATCGAAGAAAGAAAAGTGGGGATAATAAAGGAATTATAACTGCTAAGCAAAACTAAGTAGACTAATAAGAGAAACGCTGAAAAAGGTGATAGAAATGTGAATAGACAGACATGAGAATACTAAATGTGCAACACCTAAGTAAGAACTAATAATTGCATTGCTCGTAGGGATAAGAAAATGGAAATGAAGAAAAAAGACGAGAATATCATAAACCAAGATAACGCAACAGAAATGCATCGGACTTAATACCATTCAAATTCCTTCCAACAGCCCCTACAAAAAAAGAAAATCCTTTCGAGCCACAGACGTTGGAACAATTTGCTTTAGATAAAGACCAGTTCGATACGGTAGCAACTTCGCAGTAGCGGGGTCAATGAGCTTGGTTTCGGCACTTTCAATTTCTGTTTTGCAAAAGGTGCGAGCGGAGCGTGGCTCTCAGCAACGGAAAAGTGCTTCAAGAATCAAAAATACCTATTTTTCTCAACTACTGCTACAACACACTCCTCGTTGGACCATTCCGGAGGTGCTAATTTACCAACTGTTGAGGAAGAAGGCATGTAAGCAGACATACCACAAATATTAACCTCAGAAACAAATGTCATCCATATCACCGCTGTCGAACGGATAGAGCAGATCGATCAAAGAAAGTGACCAGAGGAATCTCTTAAGATCATCCTAGGATGCTTCGCTAAAGAGCCAAAGACGTCTTCTGGGAGGTTTTTGTGTCGTAGACGCTACGATAATCAAAGAGTGGACAGAACTTCTCAGAGGCGCTTCAATCTTGTCATCAACATAATAGTTTGGGTTCTCAGAAAGAACCTGTGTATGCCCGAAAGTGCGACCTATGTAAGTACGAATCTGTGTTTCCGTAAGTGCTGGAGCACTGGGTCGACTAGTATGAAAAAGCTGATGAACTGATTTAAAGTTAGCATTAATACCACGTCTGTTACAAATCTGAATACAAAAATACTAAAAAGCCTTCGACCGAAATGGATGGATGCCCACCAACTGCGGCTGGCCGGCCAGGCGAAATGGGAATTGCCTTTCTTTAGAAGACCTTTTACAGCCAGGTTACTCACCCTTGGGGCAGGCGGGCATCCCTAACATTGACCATAAACAGGACCGCCTAGTCTCTACAGTAGGACCTCACTCCTGAACATCAACTACTCAGTAGTTCGACCATAACACCACTCGGAGTCGCGGACATGCAGAGATCCAGCAATCGACTTCCAGTTTACTAAACCTGCCGGCGTCACCTTACCCTGCCGTCGCAAGACTTTCAGAAAAAGAAAGGAGAAAATAAATGAAAGAGAGCGGCAGACCACCTAAAGTGCGTGTAAGGCATTGACAGTGGCTCTATGGTATCTACCCCGGGCAAGATGCGTCTACCACATGGCCCCTTTAAGCATCATCTTGTGACACGCACGGATGCGTTAGTGCTATTCTACAGACGGCACGCAAACTGACAATTATCGCAGCAGTTTAAAAGAAAACAGCGATACTTCACTAAAATTACTTTTTAAATTTTTTTCTTAATACATATAAACAGCGAGATTGGTCTAGGCTGATACTTTTTGATTGGGGTAGTTTTGGGACAGGAGAAATGTCAATTTTCTAAGCTGCCGGGACACAACCGCTAATAAAGACTGGTTGAATATATAACAATGGTTTATACAAAATGTCAGCTGAGTCCTTTAGAAAAATTGGTAACACGACATATTTGCTTTAGAATTACATAGCAGTTTCATTATACAGGCTTCATTGCAGTGCTCATCAACACTTTCATTTACAGGTATAACTGGACGACTTTTTGATAAAACAAAAAACGAAAACAATTAGCTAGTTGAATCAACAGCGATAGTCTCACCCGAAAATAGTGATACGATGTGTTTCGCAGAGATCTAGTGTTACTTTTACTACGTCTGTCATTTACGAATATCCATACACCTTGTTGAGATAAGTACATCTTTTCACTCCTAAGGTTTTAGACTTCGTGATGTCTAATTTCACTTTCTCTTTGTAGTGATTAAAAATCGGATAATTAACGTCTCGGAAAGCATTCCACCTCTTGCTTATAAGAGCGATGACAGCGGATGTAATCTATATGTATATCTATATGTGAAATCTAGGCTTTCATATGAATTAGGCTTTATAGTCCGGTAGCCAGAACGAGTTTCTGCAGGGAACGAGGTCGAAAGTGAGACTTTCACACAATGATGTACACCCTATGCCTACTTCGAATCGGCACGTCTGCCGAGTTCTAGTGAGTTCCTCTTCTTGTCAGACAAAATCAAAGAAAAACACATGTAAATCCAATGGGAAGAAGATTGCAGCTTTTGGCTAAAATGAAATCTTGTATGTTTTCTCTAATTAAACGAAAAGTACTAAGTCCGGAGTCATAATTTTTGACATGGAATGTCTTCAGGTCATTTCCTTCCATGTTCATACACTCTTGTCTATAAAGATAAAAACATTTAGATTTGGCGAGCCTCTCAATGTCGGCAAACACAAACATTTTGATCAACTTTATCCACATTCAACCACATTCTCGCATACATCACCGATCAGAAGCTTTATATTATCACATGCACATCATAGGAAATGACCTGAAGACATTCCATGTCAAAAATTATGACTCCGGACTTAGTACTTTTCGTTTAATTAGAGAAAACATACAAGATTTCATTTTAGCCAAAAGCTGCAATCTTCTTCCCATTGGATTTACATGTGTTTTTCTTTGATTTTGTCTGACAAGAAGAGGAACTCACTAGAACTCGGCAGACGTGCCGATTCGAAGTAGGCATAGGGTGTACATCATTGTGTGAAAGTCTCACTTTCGACCTCGTTCCCTGCAGAAACTCGTTCTGGCTGCCGGACTATTATATATGAATCTAGGGCTTAGTCTTTGATGAAAACTTGACAAGACATACATACATAACTGACGTTGCCATATTCCACTGATTATAGCAAATGTAATACAAAATACAATCGTTCATGCAACTGTTGCTAAACAGAGAAGACCAGAAACCAACATTTAGATGAAAACGAAAATAATTGATGTGAAAACCGCTTCAAATGATAAACTTTATGGAACTCAGATCTGATGATATTCGATTGAGTACTTCTTGAAAATATATCAATAATATGAGCATATAAATGATCATGAATCTGTCTGCATGTCATACTTATATATGAAAACTTACTGTTTGTTTTGCGCAACACTAAGGCTACCCGGAAATTCAGATTTAATGAAAATTTCATGAATAAATCATGCCACAAGGGAGAACTTACTCTTCTAAATTCATGTCTTTCTTCGAGTATTTCTCGATGCAATTGAAATACGTCGCAAATTCATACGAGCAATGTTGCTTGACTTTACGAAAAAATTCTAATCCACACGCAGTAACTTCTTTCCCTTCCTTTAGACATGATCTTGGATCGCGCAAGTTTTCATGCCAACATAACATATACTCCTGAAATGGAAAAGAGCGGTTTTGTATTCTACGTGTCTATTTGTGTGCATCAAGAAGTGAAGCTACTTCAATTACTGATTTCACTATCACCGTTGTTCACTGCATTACTTCAATACGCATGATTTTCATAAAAATAGCATCATTCCGCTAGCTCGATAAGTTCACTTTAGCGTCATACTGTTGATAGCCAACGAAGAGTGATAAAGAGAGTGGTAAAATTTAAAGTTTTGTGAGACCACATCAAGGACATTACTTTTTTTTGCGACACACCATACCACAGTGCAATGCATGCTGCTGCAACAAGTCACAATAGCAAACACAGATTGAGGGGATGGGTAATCTGGCCAAGACTCCCTCCAAAATGGCAGGTAATAGACGAAAAGGAGCTACGATATGAGATGCATGAATAGTGGTATGAGATAAACATTCCTTGAGACGCGTATAAATTGTCACTGCATATTTCCCCTGACATATCTAAACTTGCCGATATATTTAAAGCCATTAGAAATATTCCGAGTGAAAGACTGAAAGGCAAGCGCATACTCTCCCCTTTGGTCTGGAGCATTTAAACTACTGGACAAGTTTTGTGCGCTCAGTATACTATACAAGTTTTGCCTACCGGTACATCTTATATAATGATTACTTCGTACTGCATGAACTATCAGCAATTTATGTAAGAAGCTATCAAGGAACTATTTTCATATTAAGTATACCATGAAGCTTATCTCACCTGTAGTTAAATTGATATTGAAAGAGAAACGAATTTTAGTTATCCATGCGAAAGTTTGAATACGATGGTAGTTATCATCAAGATATATATAATCGCCACTTACAAGTACGAGTGTGATGCAGGCATTTAAATTTCAGATGCAAGAAATAGGAATATCACAATTATCATCCTATAATATACGTTAGCAATTTTCAATTAATTATTGACGAAAGATGACTCAACAGCTGCTGCCTGAATTGTTGCTTCGTCTACTTTTGGGAAGTCGCAATCACACGTGATAGACAATGCCAGGCAAAAATATTACATGCACTTCGAAATTTATTGAAGTCTCGTAATATCAACGCTGAAGATTAAATTGCTCCACTAATTGATTACATTTACCTTGCATTGATTATCACAATATTTGCCGAGATGATGTGCTGCTGCAAGCAAAGGTCCAGAAGTCAGTGTAATCTCCGGCACATCTAGTTCTGCTTCGGTGGGTAGCCAAATATCTTTCGTAATAACCATTACAAAAGATTCTGAAACAAAATGAACCTGCATTAATAGTAAAAATGTGTTACATGATCACAACTAGAATGTGTGTAAATGAAGATCCATGAAAAATAGCTTTCCTTACTACAAACGAATGCAGCATGAATTTTATCATTGAGCTGAGATTACTATAAGTCTAGACAGTCAGTTGATGTGGGTGATTATTTGCTTTAACACATTTATTCTAAAATAGGGTGAACGCCTTGAAATGCTTCTCGGTGTTTGACAAAAAATGCCCGGTGCAGGATACACAGTGCATCATATTAACTGAAATGAAATTCCAACGATAGCCTGAGATGACGACTTATATCCGATTTCATAGATAGGTAGCCCTTGGATACATATTAAACTCGGCAAATTTGGAAATAATAAAAATCAAACTGATGCATTATGCTTTTAAGCCAACAATACCGTGATTCTCTGTTAGTCCATCGAACGCAAATTCACAAAACCGGCATATCATTTGTGTCAAATTTGAAAGCAATTTTTTTCGGAAAAGGAAGTCTTTTGTACACCATGATCTTGATGGTCGATTCCCTTTCTTCGATCGTCGAACTTCCTTTTCCTTAAGAGGTGAGGTTGCATTTGTCAGCAGTACACTTGAGATTTGATTCGAAGGAAAGATCGAAATGAGAAGTCACAATCGCATACCATTACGAAAAGCTATGATTGACATCTGTCTTCCCCCTTGTCAAGAAAGATCGGTGTGCAACTTGCGATTAAGTGTTTTGGAGAACACCTATGAGCCATTTATACAGGTCACCTGAACAGACAGCACTTTTAAATTCTTTCTGTGGCGGAAGATACTTGAGAAAATGCTGCGTAAAACTTTCTCATTGATCAAAAATTCGAAGTAGGCCGGCTTAATGGTTAGCCACTGTGAGGAAACAAAACGAAACAATCGATGTGGTAAACCCTATACTTCGAGAGAATCACAATCTTCACCGTGCGCGATCGAGTATAATAAGGAGTGTGTACATTCTAAACAAATCTGTCACTTTTGTTAGCTGATGAGAGAATCGAGCCTTCTGCATAGAAATCTGCATATCCCGATCTATTTTCGGATGAGACATTAAGAACTGACGCGGTGTTCCATTATGTTGACGTCTGTGATAGTGTAGCCTACCTATCAAACAGCAGCAGTACAGACTCAATCTAACGAAAGAGCAATATTTGCAAAAAGAAATTGAGAATCTGCTCAAAAATGGATTAATTGAGCACAGTAGCAGCAACCATGCATACTAATTCCTAAAACAGATAGGACTTACCGCATGTGTACAGATTACAGAAAAGTCAGCATCATAAAAACTGGTTCATATCGAATTCCACGTATGGACACTTGCATAGACAACTTAGAAAATGGTAAGTATCTCACAAAGTTCGATTTACTGAAAGGCTTCTGGCAAGTGCCACTGACTGAACGCGCTAAAGAAACATCCCCTTTTGTCACTTTCAATGGTCTATATCAGTATAGGATCATGCCATTCTGAAAGAAGAATTCTCCTGCCACTTTTCAACGCTTGAAGAAGGGCATTATTCGCGATATTCCTAACTGCGAAGCGTATATGGACGACATTGGGATATACAATAACTCTTGGCCAAGTCGCGTAGAAACTATAAGGCTGCTATTTGACAAACTGAGAGATGCAAACTTGACTGTTAATTTGAAGAAAAGTGAATTTGCTTGTGCAAACACTAGTTTATCTGGGTCATGTCGTTGGTCAAGGTAAAGTGAAACCAGTGGATGCTAAGGTTGATGTAATATTGGATTTCCCAACTCCCATGGACAAGAAGCAGCCTTTGAGATTTCTTGGAATGGTTGGTTACCATCGGAAATTTTGCCCAAATTTTTCTGGCATTACAGCTCACTTGACACGCCTCATGTCGAACAAAGTAAAATTTGAATGGACATCTTCCTGCATTCGAGAAGATTAAGAGTATTTTGTGCCGTGATCCAATCTTCAATCCTCCAAATTTTCAGGAATCATTCAAGATTGCGGTCGATGCAGATTACATCGCCATTGGTAGTGTTTTGTTGCAGGGAGGTGATGATGGTGTCGATCATCTTGCTTGCTTCTTTTCAAAGAAATTGAATAGTCATCATAAAAACTATTCAACAATTGAAAAGGAGTGCTTTGCGATCATCTCTTTGCAGCACTTGTGTGTTTATGTTGATTCATCCTATTTGATGATTTATGTTTTTAATGATTACATCACCCTAATTTTCTTGCAGAAAATTAAATGCAAAAATCAAATACTTATGCGTTGGAGTTTGAAGCTCCATGAATGTAATTTAGTGATCAATCATATTAAAGGGAGAGACAATGTCATTGTCGATCGTTTGTCGCGTCTTTCATGATTTTGTATTTTGGTATTGCAGATTTTTCTTCTTTTATGGAGAAAGGTGTTACATAAGTCATGTGAAAGCAATCTGTGCTTCTATGTTATATATGTTATTTTAAGCCAGACATGTCATGACAACTTATGTAGACCTATATTAATAAGCTCTACGTTATTCACGTGATGTCTTGGGGATTTGAATTTCAAGATTGCTAAGCACTCTCAACACGCTCTCTAACGTTGCCTATACAAGCAATGTGATGTTGGCATTTTCTGCTCTAATCGTTATTCGAAGTTTTGGCCATGTAGGTCACATTTACATTGTCTACTTCATTGATCGTAGTTTTTAAGTAACTTAATTAAATACTTCTTTATGTTATCGTGTGTTTGTATTTCCTTATAAGCACATATTTACACGCAACAGGAATCTCTATACCTCGCAAATAAAAAACGTCTTCAAATTAAGCGACATTTTCTCTTGCCTCGTGAAAAATTCTAAGTAATGCTATTCGGTAAATTTAAAACTTTTCGGAAAAATCGTGAAATTCACAAACGTTTAAGGGCATAAATATTTTTTTAAAAAAATCATCAACTTTCACAACCGTTCGGATCCTGATTGAACACCAAGTTATACATGGTATACCCGGCATAGATTATCAACCCCTTGTCGCCGGGAACGTACGGCGTACGTGATCATAATCTATTCGGAGACGTAGTTTACGTTCTGCTTATGAAGTTGTAATGTACTTCATTTAATCTGCATAGGAATATTGAGGGAAGCTTCTTTATGTTCTCAGAACAGTGTATGGAGACTGTGTCCTGTAGTTTAACGTTTTTTTTGACTTGGGTAGGATGGTGTTTGGCAGTCATCCATGTGACATCGCTAGAATGCTGGAATGAGATTATAAATCCGAGAGAATAGGAGTGCTCCATCGGAATTAAGAAGTATAGCTCAGGATCTAATCTCATCTAAATACCTGCGGAAAGGGACTTGTTAAATTCAAAGACAATGATGATGTTTATTTCTTCCATTGACGGATCTGGAGAATAAGCAAAACTCGCGTTCTTCATGGAAATTGACGAATTGACTATGAAGCCAAACGCTATCGACAATAGTATTTACAATCACGAGATGGAAGGCGTTATGTGAACAGTCTCTTGCATCAGAAAACGCAATAAGACACAGTCACTTTTGAGGTATGAAAGTTGGTTTTCAGATTCTTCAAATTTCACTGATGAACTCAGATGTTCGCTATCGCCGAGAAAACAAAAATATCCAATTAGTGCAGTTTACTCAGCTGCATATCTCACATTCATACAATCTGAAAATTTTAGGCGGCGCAGGCACGAATTTCAGACAGAAACACATATAGTTGATGTCGGACAAAATCACTGCTGGAAGCAAAGCGCGATCTCAAAAAAGATGCAGATCATACTCTAACAATGGGAATTCGCTGAGATTCAAGGTATGACTGCAAACCAAACTTGGTCTGTGCATGGGAATGAATTTTACACCTCACAGACAGAATGAGTAAGATAATTAGTTTTTCTATAAATATTCTATCACATGTCGAATGAATCGAGTTCCATTGCATCTATTTTTTACAAATTAACACTTGATTTTTCAAATTTTTTATGCGTGTGGTGTGGCGCGCTGATTTTGGGTTCCGGTGTCAAGGGCTTAAAATTGAACCAGGCAAAAGTGTTGTTTTTGTGCAATTACTTCAGTGTACGCTATAACGGTACTATACTGTATTTGTGAAACGGTCTATTTGTATGGAACTAAGAAACAGCTGTGTGATAGTCAGCTGAAACATATGGTTGCATACTTGGTGGAATTTTAGTCTTTTGAGTGTATTCTTATTAGTTAGAATATATTTCGAAATTGATAGAACTTCCGGAATTCGGAATAATTAACATCACCATGAGCAAGAAAATGTAAGTCAACTACAGAATTAGAGTGTTTTACTCCTTTAGTTAATTAGAAGTCAACACTAATTCAAAACGATGTCCCACGGTGGAACCTAGAATGTGGTCAAAAAGTATTTCCTAATAACTTGCACAGATAGGAAACAATCGTGCGCCGCTTGCGGATTATTGTGAATTCAAGCAAAGTGCCTTGATTGCCCGAATTCCTTCTGATAGGTAGAATTCAGATTATTGTGCACGACTTCCTCTGTGCACAACCCTCTCCTCAACATTCCTCACTGCATAGTGAATGCAATAAAATGTAGCCAGACAGTGATGTGTCTTTTCGTGTGTGGGCGTAGTGATATCACGGCAAGCACATCACTCATTCTCTGGCTCTAGACGTCCAAACCTGGGTGACAGTTTTTTTTGCCACTTCCCATAGCAAGCGATGTGAGAACTGTTCGAGACAACTGAGAGTGAGCAAGCTGTCTAATTCCATGTGCCATTTCGATATTGAGGACAGATACAAAATTTCCACTCTAGAAAGCGAAGATGCGCCGCAGATGAATCTAATTCTGTGAGCAACACCATTTGCATATTTGAAATCAAAAATTTTCTAGCTCGGTTTCGCATCATGGCAAACACCATTGTCTGACATAGCGGTCTCTCAACGATTGTGGTTTCCAGTGTTGACGATAGGAAGACCCCGGCTCTTTCTGAACATTCACCTGTGCCATATTTTCCATTTCTGCTTATGTATAACAGCATCTTGATAAAATAGCTTTCAATGGATCACCTTGCACCAATAATATCTTACTGCTCCATGCATTGAGTAAGTATGTAGCAGGTAGAGTGTCGACTCAAAACTGTGTGTATACGGTTGAAATTTTTATATGGAAAGTTTTCTTTTGTTCCAGTTTTTTGCAGATATTACGTTCCAGCGGTCCCAGAAATTATTTGAGCAGTTTTGAAAAATCTAAATTTTTTCAAATTTATAGTGCTGGGGATAGCTGGGGCGACCGACCCCAACCCAGCGCGTCCACAGGTGGCGGATAGTGGAAGGCCTCTAGATATAGAGGTTCGCTATGAATAAGGGTTTCGGCCTAAATAAGTACCCGCGGACCAAACGGTGGTGATTTCCAGAGGGCGAGGTGGAGCAACCAGGTGGTGGCTGGGGCTCTCAAGAAATACCTCAAGTACGCTCAATGAAGGAATCACCTGGCGAGCTAAGGCGCCATAAAACCTTTCATTCCTATTGCGCCGTGGGAGACAACAACGGTTGGATGTGAGGTTGCTACATGATTGGCGCCTCGAACGAAAAAGGCTAGTCCGCGCCTTGGGGCAAATCAAAGGCTAAGGGAGAAACCCCTAACAGAAAACCTCCAAGAGGTCAGCCAGGGCAGCGCTGTATTAGAGAGTACGTAGAGTAGTATAGAAGTAGTAGTAAGTAGTAGTAGTGGAAAGAAAAGTTGTTAGTAGGAGTTATTCTGACCCATTCGTTTATGGATTCATGCAAGTAAAGGATAAATCGGTTGAGGCTACCGCGTCCGGGGCAACCGACGCGCCGAAAAACCGGGCATCGGCGAAAAATATGCGAAGACCTCGAAGAAAGAAACTGTATTAGGATGGCAACTTTGATTGTGGGAACGTTGTCGGGAAGCGCAGTGCTGAAGTAGTGGATTTTATGAAGAGGAGAAGTGTAAGTAAGATTTTGTGTGTACACAGGAAACGAAGTAGAAAGTCGGATAGAGCTAAGGAATGCTTGGAGATGGGATTCAAACTGATTCATTGCAGAGAGCGGAGATGGAAAGTCTATCTGATGGGGGTGGGGGTTGTGATTCTTGGAGCAGGACCTTGTTGAGAAAGTTTGGGTACGGAGAGGTGGGAAAGGTAGGTAGGATCTTGATGGTTTGGCTAAACGATCGGTTCGAAAGAAAATGGTGTGTGATTGTCCGTCTATGCCCCACAAGTAGTGTACGGAACCATAGAGAGAAAAACGAAATTCAGAAAAAGGTGTGAGGAAATGATACATTTAGTGGGTGAGATGAAATATTTTGTTTAGCAGGTGATTTCAATGCGCCATATCGGGCAACGGATTCAAGGGGAAGAGAGGGTGTTGGTCAATTCGGATTGGGGAAAGAGAAATGTTGAGGGCGAGATGAGTGGGTGCAGCTTCGGTCGAAAGGAAATGGGTTGGGCCATAGTTCAGACGTTCTTCCAGAAAAGAGAATTCGCTCCTTTTCCTTTTTTTCCACACAAGATCACAGTACAGAAGTGGGGAGCACAGTGGACCGAAATCGATTGGATTTGTAATGAAACAGAAACCAGAAGTGGAGGATCAAGGACTGCCAAAGTTCTAGTCGGTGAACACGTGACAACTCCGCACAAGCCACAGGTTTGGATCGCTACGGTATACGGAGATGGCAAGAGAAGAAACGAAAAATGGGAATGGAAAATCATCAGGTGGCGGAGGTTCTAAGGGAGGAAAAGTTAAAAGAAATACAGAAAGTGAGACAATGATGCCTTCTGTACTGAACGAAACCCCTGGTGGAATCGTAAGAGGAAGTGGGATCTGTTCAGAAAAGCATTCATCGGTAGCAGCAGAGAAAGGTGGTCGGCAGGACAAATGGAAAGAACTGTGGGGCCGTCGAAAACAGCAATAGGTGGTGGAATGAAGAAGTTGAAGAAAGGTGGACGAAAGAGAAAAAGAACAGCCTGGAAGGAGGTAGAAAGCTGTGAGTGATGACAAAGCGAAGAAGCGAGGTTTTAACACGAAGTATAGGAAAAATCAAGAATCAAACAAAGAAGG
>CAJQUW010010516.1:0-17130 GCA_907163375.1 Prostheceraeus crozeri
AGCTAGTGTGAGAGCCACTGACGTCGCCTTCCTAAACTCGCGCACGAACTTCTCTTACTATTTTTAATTTGTAGATTGCTACCCACCCATCAGTAAAACGACAATGGTGGAAGCTATAGTTCCAGTCGCTTTGCGAGTTTAGGAACGTCAGACATCGCAAAATCCCACTTGTGTTATGGAGATCCATGTGTCCGAGTTTTGTGCACTTAGTAACGTAATGATCAAACATTCATTTAATCACTCAAAATGAGACTTTTTACTTTTATGATGGAGATTGCACATTTAAGGCAGACATCTTCCAGAATAGACAGAAATGTGATATTCTTCGTACACTGTAAATCGCTCAATGCCAATTACGTACGAAGAATGCATGCCAAAGTATTTTTTTGGTATATTTCTGTATCTTACTTGTATGCTTTTCCTATGTTATTTCAAAAGTGGGTATTCTTTACATACGAAAGCCATACCATCACAATGTTGAAAGAAAGCAAGAATCACGTCCAAAGTATGTTGATTTAAGGCCTTTTATCAATAAAGATCACACTAATGTTACTACTGTTTTGTAAGTAGTGAGATAATGAAAATCAGAGTCAAGCTTTCAATACTGAATTCAATTTTGATATATGTAATTCTAAGGCATTTCATAAATAATCAATAAGTATTCAACCATCAACAATTATACACTACGCAATTTTGAAATTAAACATATTATCAATCCGAAATAAAAACACATTATAATTCATGAATGCAAAAATAGTTATGTTTGAGATATATAAGTTAATATGGTTGATCGAATAATATCGTTTGAATGAATTGATGTCAATCAACGTGTTTCATAAAGTAGAGCTAACTAATCGTCCTGTTAAAGCTGCTAGACAAGCAGCAACGACGACATACTCGTGGAGAATAACATTCACGATTAATCTAATCAAGTTAAATATCACACTATCACAAAGAAATATTCACGACTGGTATTACTGACAAAAGTTATTTGACAGTAGTTTGTAATATATATATATATTTTTGCTATGTGCCTTAAAGCTCTACATACCAGAGGCGCACCAGAGGCATACGAATGAAGATGATTTTGAAACGGGTCTCGTATATAAAACATACCAACAACTCGTACTTCAGTGTAAAACAGCCAATTACAGACAGAATAGTTTGTATCGCTACATACCAATCACATACGAAAGTAAGTGAGATTTCGCATGAAGAACATACCATATCTCTGTAAGCATATGAGAATCTCGTATCAGATGTTGGTTTCAATTGTATGTGAATTTAGCATATTATGTTTGTTTGTAATTTTCGTATCCAGCAATTTACGGTGTAGCTGGTAGCTTGGCAAACATCTTGCAGACAGAGTTAGAACAAAATCCCTCTTGTTTATGGAGATCCATGTGTCCGAGTTTGGTGCACTTAGTAACGTAATGATCAAACATTCATTTAATCACTCAAAATGAGATTTTTTACTTTTATGATGGTGGTTGCACCGTTAAGGCAGATATCTTCCAAAATAGACAGAAATGTGATATTCTTCGTAGCTGGTAGCTTGATAGACAGAGTTGGAACCAGACCGGTCTCACACGGGAGCTGGGACAGGGTTGGAACTCACACGGGCCTCCGGCCCAGAATATTGGTGCATAGGCCTGACTTTTCATCAGAATATGGATGAAATTTGATCCTTTTCCAATTTCTTCCTAATCTAGTTTTGTCAAATGGCGGCAAGTGACATCGCAGATCAATTGCTGCGGGGGTGTCGGAGGAATTGGAATCTCATGGATGACGTCCGCTTAAAGGAATTAGCGGCCGCATAGCTTTCGATGAAGGAGATAATATTAACGCTTTTATTTACAGAAGACAGTTTATCCTTCGCAGTTTGTGGCGAGACAACCAAATGGTACGCAATGCAGCTTGCCTCAAGGAAATAAGCGACTGCTGTTTGCTATCATTTGATCAAATGGTAATGAGGCATGAAATCCATAGATGGAGTAAGGAGAGAAACACAGCTGGATCACTGTTTTGAATAAGTCAGAAATTCCCATCAGTCCCATCATGGAAGGATCAGGGCAGACATTCCCATCAGCTTGTATATGCAAACCCACTTGCCTAAAAGCATCAAAAATTTCCAAATCGTTGAAACGATTCGTGTGACGGTCCATGAGCAAAATCGTGAATTCCGACAAGACGATCACATACTGAGGTGTGAAGAATGTAAATAGAAAATTTTTGGTGACTTATTCAATGATCCTTCGTTTCTCATTTTTGTTGTGAGTAGTATTTCTCAACCGCTTTCGAGTGCTCCAGTCATAGGTGAATTCGCTAATTCAGCAACTTCTTTATAATTAAGAAACTATTATTTAAGAAATGATGAAGTGACGTTTTGGCAAGTTTAAAACTTCAGTTATTTGTCCATCGTAGTTTCAAAAGCCTATGGAATTTATCATGAAGACAGTTTGGAAATAGTCATAGATTGCTAAAAATTCATAGGATTTATTTGCGCTCTCATTAATTACGGGAACATAATATAATATCTTTGATGAACAGGCTATAATATCATTACCGCATAATGCTATAATATATAACATATATAAATTAGGCTTTAATAATCTAAATTTTTATATCAAAATTGCAGTAAATTAAAATGATGAAGAATGTTTTTATGGAAAATGCATTGTCCTTATTTGTCGTTACCTGTAACAGTGCCTATTCATAGTTAGCGCTTAACGTTGGTTAGCAAAAGACAGTTTAATTATTGATATGATGACGCAAATTTCGTCAGTTTATGAGCTCGATGCTGCCATCTTTCGAATGTCCTGGTTGCGCCGCTAACGATATTTATACTTCTACTAAACGAGCAATGTTCCACTAACTAATATACTTCATTCCTGATATTATGCACATATGGGCTACGCCTGAAAGCTCTAGGTAATATGCCTAGCATAGGCTTATAGCCAATAAATTCAATATTCCAAATTGGCTCTTTAATGACGGTGTCATGATCATCACATATAAGTTGACTATTTATATAGCCATCATTGACACACGACATATATTCAATGACTATTATTAAAACGGGCCTGAAACACAGTGCTAGCGGGCCTTTACCAGGCCTGAGCCTGAGAATTCAATATTGCTACGGGCCTGGCGGAGCCATTGACCTGAGGTCACTTAAATTCATGTGGTAAAGTGGTAGAAGCCAGTAACTGCTTCACAAATTTGGCGTGCATGTATAATTTGACAAAGTGCTCACCATACATCATATTTGACTACGACTCGTCTCATCAAAGAATAGCATTAACTGCACTCTCATCGAGAACAATTATCTATACCATCCTAAATGTGAATAATTAAAGATGTCTAATGACTACCATTTATCAACTATGGTATCGATGTAAATATCCATATAGTGTTTGGCTATGAATGATAATCTATGTGGTTTTAGAAGCAATCAATAAAATCATAAATTTTTGATTATTTTCATGGAAAAGTAAAAAGTACGCGACAAATTGAAGCCACGTGCTATCATCTGACTATCTTTTGTAAATTATGTATTCACATTATGAAGATCAATTTTATGCATTTGAACAAATTTATCATTTCGTATTTTTTAGTTAGATGGGTGGGGGTGGTGCATTTCTCCCTACCGGCACATTTTTCCTCGTTCTCCCCAGACAATTGTTTTTCGCCATAGTAGGCCCAAATTCCACCATAATCAGTAAAAATGGTACAATCTTGACTTAGACAATTTTGGATTCATTTTAAGGCTTAATAATTTGTTTCAGATACATAGTGAGGCTATTCATTACATTCTTTAATCATTAAATCACATGATCTGTGGTGAAATTTGAGTACCAAATTGCGTCTATAGCTAGCTAGTTAAGAAGTGGAACACTGAAGAACCGCTAAATCGGGGAATATTGAACCAAATTAGTGTCTATAATATAAAGAAATGAGGCTGTCATTGAAAATTTACCACATACGTGCAGGGTGCAGCATAAAAAATGTAAATGAATTTTAACATATAGCACAACTTTCTAATTATCCAACAGAAATTAACAAACAAGGTCTTATTTTGATGCCAAAACGCATCTTTATCACAATAATCAGAATCAATCAATTTTTGAATGCGTTAAGGACTGAAAGCTTCAATTCTTGAGTATAGATTGCGATTATGTAGCATATAAGGATGACTTAAATGCAATTCTTATGCTTGTTCGTGAATTTAGTAAGAAATGTGACTTTTTGAAGTATTATAGGCGGATTAAGAAAAGAGCGATATCAAATTCAAGTGAAGAAATAGCATTTTCAATGTGTAGTCTCAGGTATAGTGTGTGTAGTTCGATTGCTTCCGGTGTAGTGGTGTAGTGGAGTGTCATCGTAGCTTTACCTCCAATACCCACTTGTCACTTGCCCACTATTACCATTATCCACCATGTGTAGTGTCCGATATAGTGTAACATTAGCTCACTTGTAATCGGTGTAATAGTATCATTCCATTTCTATGTTTTACCTCCACTTTTCCAATTTTTATCCATTGGTCTCCTGTTGTTTTGTAATATCCATTTTTAATTTCCTTAACCTATGGTGACCATTGTCCTATTCTATTTCCACTACCAGCATCTGTAGTCGGTACAGCATATTAGACGTCAGTTTTTAACATGTATGCGGCAGTGTTTGGAATCTATGGTATTAGTATATTAACAGTAAGAATGAGTTGTATTGCAAGTCTCAAGATTTCCATTTTTACCAGATATTAGGCCAAAGCTGATTAATTTTAATTCGTTGCCACAAGAAAGCTCCATTGAGTTCTTTCAAGAACTGATTAATCCAATGGTTACAACAGCATTGCATCTGTACATTTGTGGATTGAGAACGCCATCAGTCCTCATCAGGACTACTTCAATTAATAATTTAAATTAGCAAGCATTATATTCTATGACAAATAGATGCTGGGATGATTTTCATGGAATTTTTTATGATTCTGAAGGAAGTGGCGCATATTGAAAGTGGTAGATAGAAAAGTAGTATGCACAATTGTATATTCATTTATTCAATACTTCTCTGATTCCTTCGTTTTGCCTGAATATTTTTGTGTCATTCGCGTTGGACACATTAACTTAGACTCATTTAGTTGCGATTGATCACGATATTCGGCTAATGTTTCCAATCTTTAATATCGAACATTATGATAATCTCGTTAATCTGTTATTCCATTCATGATTTATACCTTCAAGACATATCGTCGTTGTCGCGACATTGTCTCACATGTGATTTCAAGGTTATTGGCTAATATCTACTATGTGTCAAATTATAAGCGTTTCAGAAGAGGCAAAGAACTGTCTGTAGATTGCGATATACACTGTAAATCGCTGGATACGAAAATTACATGCAAACATATATCAAATTCACATACAATTTGAAACTAACATTTGATACGAGATTCTCGTAAATCTACAGAGATCTGGTATGTTTTTCATACGAAAGCTCACTTACTTTAGTGTGTGATTGGTATGTAGCGATACGAACTAATCAATCTGTGATTGGCTGTTTTACGATGAAATACGAATTGTTGGTATGTTTTATATACGAGACCCGATGCAAATTCGTCCTCATTCGCACGTCTCTCGTGTAGAGCTTTAAGTCACATCGCAAAAAAATATATATATTACATACTACATTCAAATAACTTCTGTCAGTCATTTACACTCTTATGGATAGCGTGGTAGTTAGAGTATTTGATCTAGTCTCGATTTACTGTAAAATTAATGCCGCATGCCATCGCTACTACTTGTCTAATAACATTCACAAGACTCCTAATTAGCTCAGCTCCATGAACTAAGTTGATAAACACAATTTCAATAAACCGATAGCTTTCGAGATACCATGTCGACTTATATATCTCAAACATAACTATATTTGCTTTCACGAATCATAATGTGTTTTAATTTCGGATTGATAATATGCCTAATTTCAAAATACATAATGCATAAACGTTGATGGTTCTATACTTATTGATTATTTATGAAATGCTTTAGACTAGCGTGTATTAAAATCGAATTCAGTATTGTAAGTTTGATTCTTAAATGTCATTATCTTACTACTGATAAATGCTACTTAAATACTATATATATATATATATATATATATATATATATATATATATATATATATATATATACTATATAAAAAAAAAAGTTATAATAGATGCAAAAATTTACCAAAAAATATCTGGTATGCATGTGATTGGTATCGAGCGATTTACAGTGTGCTTTCGATCTAGCCCACCAGTGCACAATCAGAGCGAGCCTTTAACATCGCTGGGACACTGTTCCGAAGAAATCGAATAGCTAGAACAACCTATCAACGGTCAGTAGATTTCGCCGATTTCTGTGAACGCTAGAATTTTTTGGATGGAGCTTTTGATAAGCAGAATCAGTCAGAAGAACGTAATTGGCTGAGAAGTTAATCCAAGAAAGCCACATTGTAAACTGTAAACCGTAAATATCCGTTAAAATTAACAGCTAAAATTAGTTTCACGTTTTTTTTTGGAGTCTGAACTATAAATATCCGTAAAAACAGACGTTTTTAATCTGATATGAACCGATTTTAACTGTTGCGTCATCAGTCACTCATCCCGTTGTGACATCATTTAGATATTTACGGATATTTTCTGTGAAGCCTTTACGTTACGTAGTTATAGTTAAGTAGTTATTTTGCCTGTTTTTAGTGGTGTATAGTCTACAGTGCATGGTTCTTTCGCTGAATTCAGTAACAGTTTTGTCGTGTGTGGAGCGAGGTAAACCTGTTTCTTATTTTGCCATTTTTATCGACGAAATATTGAACACAGAATCATTGCCTTCACGGACTACCACAAAAATATGAATCTCTGGCTCTTGCCGGACGTGATATTGGCACTATATAAATCAATCCAGGAGTAAAAAGATCCGCTTCCCATATAGTTCTTCTGCTGTCAAGTCAAGAAGCTCAGAATTTGCAGGAAAATATGTGTATATATACAAAGGAGAAATTTTGAACATACAATCTGCCCTTTTTTTGGAAATGTTGCCAAATTGTCGATAAAGCAATCTCCAACGGGTAGCCAGTTTGTCGATGATATCCACCAAACATGTGTCCACAATTTTTCGGCTTGTCACAAAATGGGTTCTTTGGTTGATCTGCTGTCGGTGGAGATGAAATTCATTGCACAATTCTCAATTCAGCGTCATTCAAACATATAAGTGATCGCATATCCTCGTTGGAGACAGCCCTACCACGACCGATATTTGGTTGTCGACTTGGGCGCTCTGAGACAACTTACTTGGTCATGTATCAACGTTGCGCCCATCTCTCTTCACTAACATGAAAACAAAACTTGCGTCATGTTAACTTCCTGGTGGTAAAGAATTGATTGTGTGTTACGGAATAGCGAATAGAATCCTGAGTTGAAGTAAACAATTAGTTAACTTCATGTAAACATCGCTTTTAACCATTTTATAATTAAATTGTTGTCTTTATATTCGCACGCGCTGTTTACAGGCTCTTAGCAAACATTCCTTGTCAGGTTTTATTTGATGTTAAGATAACAACTTTGTTAACATTTCCTGACAGTTTGTTCAGAATCTCATGCACCAACAGATTTTTCATACGAAATAAAACCACCCATAGTTTGTATCACATCCACGGCTGCTTATGCAATCTCTAGCCAGAGGAAATGATCAATTGATTTATAATAATTTCATGATAAATAGCCTGCCCTAAGACTTCCATAATAGCACAACCGTATTTGTCATTCGACCTATATGCTTCAAAAATAACATAATCTGTCATCATGCCGACGCCGTCGATGTTATGATTTTCAGAGTCCTTGTGATGATGGAAGCTTACGTAGAGTAAGGGTGCTATGCTGTGCTCTTTGTTAACTCTAACAATCTATCAAGATGACTCTGTTAATTAAATTTCTTATGCACTGCTGACTGTTAGTTAACATATTGTTAAATGGCAACGTTAGTTAATTAACAATCAGATTTAACGATCTGTTAGCGGGTGATATGCTGTGCTGCCTGTTAATTTGATCAACTGTTAGAGAGTGGACGGAATATAATAGAAAAGATAATCGATGTCATTCGTTGATTAGCTCCTAATCGAAGAGATATTTTGCATGCTTGCCAGTCGTCTAATAGCACTGAGTGAGCATGGATGAAGAAGTTGATGACATCTTGCTTCTGGAGGATGCGGTTGGACATCGAACATACCGAACGAGCATCGATCCATTGGAAAAATTCACAGATGAAGAATTTCTGCGGCGCTATCGCTTAGCCAAATCTGTCGTGTGTGAGCTTGAAAACTTCCTTGATCTCAGCAGTGGTAACCGACGAATCGACGTATCTACAAGATTGCAACTTTGTATTGCTTTGCGCTTCTATACATCTGGCAATCTTCAAATGAGTGATGCTGATCTAGCAGGTGTCCACCAAACCACCGTGTCTCTTATTATTTCCAAAGTGTCAGTGGCCATTGCTCGACTTCGCGGTGACATAATTTTCATGCCGGACAGCTCTGGTATCGAAGTGTATAAAGATCAATTTCTGAATGTAGCAGGCATGCCATCCGTCATTGGGGCTGTTGATGGGACTCATATACAAATTATTTCACCTGGAGGGAATGAAGCCGAGATCTTCAGAAACAGAAAAGGGTGTTTTCCATAAATGTTCAGTGTGTTTGTGATCCTATTGGAGCATTCACAGACATTGTTTGCAGATAGCCAGGTAGCACCCACGATTCGACAATTTTCTCGAACAGCAGATTGTGCTACAAGATGGAACAGCGACTTTTGAATGGATTTTTGTTTGGGGATAATGGCTGCGCATGTAAGCGATATCTTCTCACTCCAATATTGAATCCTGTCGCACCAGCTGAAAGGCGTTTTAATGCAGCACACATGCGTGCTCTTCTCATTCTCATTTCGTGGTATTCTGAAGATTGCTCCTCATACATGTTGTACACTGCTCTTCTAACTGTAGGCCTGCATGACTTGCTTGGCACCTGCTTAGCATTCGACTTCGACGATGGTGTAGAAATGTTGTCGTTCAGGGCAGTCAATAGCCCCACGAAGGAAATATTTTTCGATGTCATCGTTTTCTGAATGATTGTTCTACACGAAAGCATCACTGTCACATTCATTGGTGAGGGGATGAATTTGACCGGGGATTAAAGATACGATGAGATCACTGTCAGCTGATAGGCTTTGAACCACAGGTCCACCACCAGTTTTAAAGGTCTCCTGACGATGTTCGGCACACTCGGTCTTGGCAGTTCGCTTCATGTTGCTCCACAAAAGCTTGACCTGCTCCACTGTCCGGTTCTTCAATGGAAACTCATTGTTCATTTTCCGAACTATCTCCAACCAAGCGTTGTACTTTTCTTGAGGTGTAAATTTGTCAGATTTCTTGTTTTCGACCAGTGACTTGTATTTGGCCACCAATTCTATCACGACAGTCTTCTCTTCAGCACTGAAGTTTTCGGCACGCTGTCTCTTCACTTTCTTCGTCGCATCCATATTGTCAATATCATCATGTTTGTCTGAGCTGAATTGCATCCATGAATATACTGAGATGCTTCTGGATATCCATGAATTGCTATGGATACACTCTAACCGACTGTTAAAATCGATTGTTAGCTGACAATGAGGAAAAGCATAAGAATCAATCTTAATCAACTCATGGTTTCAACAAGGTGTTAGTAACAGCTCGTCAAAGTTGACAAGCTGTTAAAGCACAGCATACCACCCTAAGTATATTAGGTAGAGTGGTAACTCCGCATTTATTAAATCCCCAATGTGTATGCACTTTCGATTTTATTAAATGAACTCGAGGGGGATACAGTCGGAATTGTTTCCAAATGTGAGATATGCCCATTTCTGCAGTTTTGAAGAAATTACAACGGAATTGATTGATAATGATTGTAATGCAGAGGGAAATGATGGCACTTTGCAGATTCTCAATGTCATAACAGTCTTGGAGATTTAACGTTTGCTAAATTAGTAATTCGATGGGTTCCTATCACGTTCATGCTCAACTTTATTTCCTTCAACATTCAAATTCAACAAGATTATTTTCTTACGTTTGATCATATCAGAAAGCACGAATAATATCGCGACATTTTCATGAAGACTTCCATTATAATTCATCTCATGAAGTTCCCCTGCAAATCAGCATCATTTCCGATTAGTTAGGATGCTTATTAGCAAATATTCATTCCTTTTGATATCCAACTTGTTTCATACTACTTATTTAGGGGAGTCATCTCGGTTGTATATAAAATTGCACAATTTTGACTTTTTTTAAAACTGCTCAAATAACTTTTTGGACCACGGGAACGCAATCTCCGCAAAAAACTGAATCTTTTGATATAAACATTTTCACTGTATACAGACACTTTTTTGAGTCGACTCTCTACCTATACATGTATATCCCTACTCTATGGAAACTTAAGTCACCATTTAATTTACACTGCCTGACACGATTTCCTGGGAGGATACTTGATGCACCGACGACGCAAATGTCTTCTAAATCATTCCGACCGGGAAAGTAAGGCGACGATTCATAGAGTAAGTATAGGTAGGGTGTCGACTCAAAGAAATGTCTACAGACATTAAAGATTTTGATATCCAAAGATTCAGATTTTTACGGAGATTGCGTTCCTGTGGTCCAAAAAATGATTTGGGCTGTCTTAAAAGGCTATATTTTTGCAAATTTATATACTACCGACATGAAGCCCCTTTATAAGTAGTGTGAAACAAGTTGGATATCAAGGGGAATGAATATTCGCTAACAAGCATCTTAATTAAACGGAAATTAAACTAATGATCTAGGAAATTTCATGAACTGCATTATAATGCAAGTCCCTGCAAGTCTTCAATGAAAAGTTGAGATCTCGTTGTGCTTCTTATCGCAGATGTCATGCTTTTAATTCAATTTTCAGCGGTATGATTTTATGATTCACAAGCCTATTCTCATTTATTGAATCTGAATAGTATTGTGGACCCACTAACATCTTTTAAAGTTAATTATGATAGTCTTCCTTGATTATGATGTTTTGCATTTTCAGTGGCTGTTTGTGATATGATCACGCTTCAGAAAAATAATGTTATTATAATAAAGCTGAGCTTTTGGTAATGATAGACCATTGAATTGCTAATCTAACGAACTATATTGCCTCTCCAAGATGTCATGACATGGAGGATTTGTGGAATACTATTCCTTATTCTGTATTGCTATCATTAGCAGTCACATTCGTTTACATTTCTCCAAACGTGTAAAGACTGCATATCTCACAGGTGGGGCTGACTCTCGACCTGGCCCATCTAATGAAATCGGAACTGTATAATGCATTGAGGATTTAATGAATTCTGAATTACCACTATACCTAATATATTTACTCTATGCGCCAATTGTCTTGTTTCTTCATCTACACCTTGCAAACAGTTCTTGCGCATCATTGAGCAAGGTTGGGTCCAAACTTGGGTACCCACCAAGATTGGAACCAAGAGTGGATATATTTCTCTAATAAAGTGGAACAACAATTTCCAGAAGATGTTTGGGATTTTGATTGACATTTCAAATTCCATGAAGATATTTTGAATAATACCATATTGTACATAATATCCAATTAATATGTATCTAATGTTCACATTAATTACTATTTATTACATGAATTTGTCATTACGGAATTGAGGCCATATTTACATTCAGCTGAAAGTTTTAATTATCAACATAGGTTATCTCTGGGCTTAATATCATCAACCCTGTTTACGTCTACAGCCTTATAATTTCCTTATTAGAACAACATGCATGACTAAGCTACATTCCTTACAACATGTCTGATCAAGAAACGAAACACCATAACATAGGCCTCGTATAATATGAAAATAGCACAAATGTAGATGTAACGACATTTTTACGAATCGTAAGAAGTAATCATCAAAGAATGTCACTGCATTAAATGATGCCGACATCTTTCCATTTCTAATATATGTAAACTAATAGTAGAATAAACAATATAGGCTGAAGTTTTTAACTTTCAACGTAGGAGGCTATGTGAAGCAAGTTATCTACGAATTGTTGTAGGCTACCAATTTAACAGCATTAGCATTATACAGGCATTGGTTCAATGCATTGCATTTTTCATATGATATATACCGGTACAAAATTCTGTCTAACACAATATGCATTACATCTAGCTTAATGGATTAAATTTACAAGGAAGCCATAGGTAATCAAAGCATAGTTTAAAAAGCTAATCAAATTAACCATCAGATAGACATTTACGGTAGGTCTATATCAAAGTTGATGATAGCACAGTTTTATGATAGAAAGACCAATCGTGTGGTTGAAGTGGGTTACATATTTATATGTACATGCATGTAAGCTTGCATGTAGATGACTTGCTATGACATAATTTGGTCATATACTTAGGCAGAATTTTTCCAAGAAAACCGCAAATGATCAGTCATGGTCAATTTCTTTATTCTTGGGTTCTCACTCTTGGGGGTACCCAAGCTCTTGGGTCCGAACCCCAAGATTCTTGGGTACCCCCAAGACTACCCAAAACCCAAGAGTGAACCCAAGACCCAACCTTGCAATGAGTAGCGTTTAAGTTCCTCCTTTTCATCTGTAAATCAATGAGTCGCTTCTTTCAGAGGAGGCTGTGACAAAAGTAGTCACAAACTCCGGTACCGATTCTGAAGATCTGAGATCTGAATGAGGTATCAGAACCTGAGGATGGCATAGCAAGATGAGAATAATCGAATATATTGCCATATTTTTTTATTTCACTTTGTGTGCTGAGGATTTATCAACCCCTCATGCCCATGTAAAATCATCATTTTGACAGTGAATCTACATGTGTTACTTCATCTCAATTGAACTAATAGAAGCATGGTAGATAGGCCAGGACCCCCCTCTCAGGTCTCAGAGGGTTAAGAAATGAAAGCTATCATTGTATTCATAGTTCAACACTAAAAGCAGATTGTTGGCAAAAATCCATAGCAGTAATTGATGATTTCAGGTCTCCACAGCAGTTTTGAAGGAATTAAAGTGCAGCAATTATGACTCATTTCAGGCCTATTTTTGATAGGCATGGATAAATTTGAAAAAAATGGACAAATGTCAGGGTTCTGCTGAATGGAATACATCAATTTCATTAAAGTCAACTATCTGAGGCTTTATGGTGACGGCAAATATCGTAAAACCGCCTCCTTGCACAACTGATACTGTGTTAATGCTGCTGATTTATAAAAATACCTTATCTTCTCATGTGTTTACTGAGAAGACTGAAAGACACTCAAGGTATTAGTTATATCGACCTGCTACACGTAAACATCACTGTTTTGCTAAAAATCAACTTTCCTAATGGTTTGACATCGATTTAAGCCGGAAACTAAAAATTTGTAAAAGGGGTTCACTGGACCCCCACCTCAGGACTCAGAGGATGTGAAAAAGCTCAGGTCTCTGGGGGTTAAACTATGCGAGTCCCGAACATTGTGGCATTCGAGTGCCTAATTCAGTAAGTGCCCAATATACTTACTTTGCCCAATATATATTTTAATGCTATTGATTATGTGACTGATATTTGTAACAGGATCTACATTCTTCAAAAAGTCTGACATTGCCTTAATCAAGTTTGGGAAACGGGAATCTCTTCAAGCATACAAGTACTCTTCGTAGGCCCAGACCTAGATAGAGCTAATTTTACTTAATCTCCAATGAAGAACACAATAGAAGCTATATCAATTCCAATGCCTTGCGAATAATATCTTCTTCATGCTGCACTCAAGTTCTTTAATGCTAGATTTTGTCAATTACTTCAGCTGCATTTTGATAGTGGATTAAATGGTAGGGAAATGGTAGGGAATGAGAGGTTAGTAGACCTATATTGAATGGCAATATGGGGCAATGAGCTTAAGCCTGCGCATTTATGGTATATTCTGTTGATGTATTACGATTTTATTTGATGCATTACGCATTTACGATTATTTATTTCTTTTGTGCATTATTAGGGAGAACCCACGGATAGGTCTATATGGACGTTCGTGGAAACAGATGTCTCGTCAAGCATATAATATTCAGGTCTTTGCTGATTCTTTATCATCATATTGTTAAAAAATGTGTTGACAATTTTATCGGCAGAGCTTTGATGAGCTTAATTTGTTCAATGCTTTGCAGGCCTACCAGCTGAGGATTGCCCCAGTCTTTCGCATATCTTGCGATTCTGTCTTATAAAGTAATCACGCTAAAATGCGATCCTTGAGTAATGCCCTGTGTAAAACCTTGCTACAAAAAATCCAACCATAATGAATGCAACTGAAAATTCCTCCTAAACAACCCCAAAGTTAATCCTTTAAACTAATCACCTACCACTTTCAATCTAAATTAATTTCGCATAAACCGCATGACAAAGAGGTAGCAATTCAAAGTTGATGTGACCTAAATGGATCCTACCTATGTACTGCACTAGTCAGCACTTCATGGATATCCAATACTCTTTCTAGGCTAGAACTTTCAAAAGTTTATCTCAAAAGAATTTCACATGGCCTACAACTTCCGCAAAAATCCTGATACTTGATAAGTAAGTCAATATAGATGATAAGGCATGCGTTTTAAATTCATAAGAAGCATAAATACATGCAAGTATGCCAGTATAAATCTATGTGAGGGATTAGACCGGTGGAGACAGCTGTGTCCGTTCTATTTGACATTCATATTAATCTGGTTGATAATTTCAAGTAGGCTTAGCTAGGCTTGCATTCGACTAGACAGTCCAGAAATTATAAGACCTTATCTATTGACCGTGTCATTCTTTTTTCAACGACAGATACATGTATATATATAAATTGTCATCGTCAATTGATTCGTCGTTCGGAATTGTTGAACTATATAAACTTATCCAAATATTTTTGAGTGAGCGTGGACTGAGAAGGAGACATCAGCTTAAAAGAGAGAAGAACAGCTAACAAATCTTTATAGGCAATTGCTGTAAATGCTTACTAGCAGCGATTATAGGTAATTCAAACATCAACAAAGGATGATTGATTAAACCGAATATTGGTGACTTCTTCCTTGGTTCGTTGGGTTTCGTTGACTATTCTCAAAGTGAATCAATCAAAGACTCTGTAATATTCAAAGAATGAAAACTCTCCTATCTGTGTATGTTAGGCTTTTGGAAACAACTTATTTGTCCTCAACGAAGATATCGGATAATTTTAATACATTAGAAGATAGGAGCTACCATGGATATTCTTGTACTCATCACAGATATATACCGTTTCCAAATTTTCTACAAGTTTACAGTCTTTACATTTTCCACTGTCTTTGGAATCAGTAGCACAGAGTCAATCACCACAGCAAAACTTAGATGCTCAGCGTTTGCATGCAAATCGTACTTAAAGATGTATTTAAATCGTCTCACTGCGTTCGGTATATGTCTACAAGTAGTACTCCTCTCAGAGAAGGCTTAGGCCCTACTGTATTAAATAGGAAAATATAGAGTAGGAAGTAAATCTCAGTAAAAGTATCATTCAGCATGAGCCAGACAGACAGACATTTTGTACATAAATTTCCTCTTGTTCCATTAGATTACCCTAGAGTGAATTTTTATTGAAAAAAATGAGCAGAGATAGTGTCAGCTATAGTTATGATTGAATAGATTACGCGACCCATGTGCTCAGGAAATCCCTGCACGACAACGAGAGACCAAATTTGGAGCTGACCTACTAACTTTTGTGTAGCTACTATTTTTTTCGCAAAACACCTGCGGCAAAGCCAAGATAAATAAAGTAGAGCAAGCCTATTGTGCAGTCATTCATCTTGTTCAGCCATTCTAGATATTTTAAGCTATTTAGAGGGCCATTCCGCACTGACGAGCCCTTGTAGGGCGAAACGCTGCGTCTACGACTGCAAAGGAGTTGAGAATCATTCTACGTATATTCTTATTCAGTATGTTGAGGCTGTATCCCGTTATTTAACCTCTTCTGTTTAACTTGTCTCCACAATGTTAGATGCATCTTAATCAAGTTAGCATAATTTCTATTCTATGCCCAGGCAAACTGGCACTCTGCAATCATTATGATAAATAAGGACATTCAAATCAAGTAGCACGAGGGATATCTATTAGCTTTTTAAGCGTACATGTGCGCATGTTGCGGAAAAGATCAGGATAAATCACATATGCTGTCAATACTTTTGAAGTCCGGGCCGAATGATGAAAGCTATTTGAACGTTTTGAAAGCTGTAGTTCTATTTGGATAACACTCTTGGCAAATATTTGTGATAATGACATCCCACACCTTTCTACCAAAGAAAATATGGGATTTTCGAGGCATGACATTTTGATATTGACAGTTCTTGCCAATTGACAGAAAGCTGGAATTATTGGACAACCTGAAATGAAAAAAGAATATATTCAAATTTGCTTTTGATATGTAGGTACTGATCTACTTGTCAAATAAATTGTCAGCAGAAGGAAATACAAGTTGTACACCATTCCATAATGTCGTTGTTGCTTCTCTAACAAATAACATGTGCTGTGCAAAGTTACATATAAATAAATGAATCTTACTTTGATCTATTTTCTGAAGATTGCAGTCAAACAACTGTCTGTCTTTTGATGTCAGATTTCATTAACATGTCGGATCTGAAAAGAGAAAGGTTTGTTAGGAGCGTCCCAAGCATGAACAACAATTGTGTGTCAAAACTACAATAAGGTGCTGTTTTACTATCGACGTCTCAGCGATTTAAAAAAGGTCGTCGAATATCCAGAGATTTAGGTGTGCCATGACGTGCTCAATCCGGACAACGATCTTTGAACCTCTCTACCACGCACAATGTGAGGTCTGCAAGAAATCGGATAACATGCCAATTGTGAAATTTCCTGTTTCAGCTAATAAGATACAATAATCGACCGTAAAATCCAATGATTGCGAGGGCTGGCCAAAGCAACAGAGTTAGACAAAAATGGCTAATGTCACAAGATTAATCAAAATCAGACTGAAGCGCAGCACAAGTCACCTTGGTGTGTGATTAAGTCTTCAATTAGGCCTACACTCTGTAGCAAAATTAATGTTACACA
>CAJQUW010010517.1:0-19733 GCA_907163375.1 Prostheceraeus crozeri
CCGTTTGTACAGACTTGTTTCTGTGAAATAATTGGATAGCTCATTCTTCAGATTTTGAATTGACACTGTCGTGTAGCTAGTCAATCACAAAGTTCATGTTGGACTTAAAGTCAGTTCTTTTGTATAATAATAGTTACTTTTGAAATATTGTTGTTTTGTTTACCTGGTAAATCATCTCTTACTTGCACGTATGACATTCGTCAGTGGGTTATTTGTGATTTCACCTATTCTAGACATCATCAAAAATATCATTATGATCCTGTCATTAATTTCTATGATAATGAAAACGAAAATATCATGGGAGTTAATGATAGTATCATAATGATATTTTTAATGATATCTGGTTTCAAAATATCATGGGAAATAATATCATGGGATAATGACATTAATATCATGGGATAATGATACTAATATCATGGCGATTAATGATATCTAGTTTCAAAATATCATGGGGATAATGACATTAAAATATCATGAAACTTGATGATATATTTCCGTAAGGGTACCCGCATATGGTCAAGTCATCGAGATAGGAAAAAGTGGCACTGAGTTCATTGTCCTTAATGAACTGGCTCATGACACGCTGGAAAGCAGCAACGCCATTGGTAACTCCCATGGGGATGCGCGTGAACTGGTAAAGACAGCCTGAAGCTTCAAACCCAGTGTAGGGTCGCTCTGTCTCACATATTGGAATCTGATAGTAAGCCTGCGAAAGGTCAATGATGCTAAAAACTTTGTACTTTGCCACTTCATTAACAATTTCCTCTATCTTCGGAGGTGGGAAGGCATCGAGCATGGTGAAACGATTGATGGTTCTCGAAAAGTCGACAACTATGCGACGCTTTTGCGAATTCGATGTCAGAAGAACTTGAGCTCGCCATGGGGAGCTGCTGGGTTCTATCACCCCTCCCTTAGAAGAGCGCTTACTTGGGACTTGATAAACTTTTCATCAAGAGAATTGAAGCGGTGGGACTTTGCAGCAATGGGATGACAGTCCTGTGTAAGATTGGAAAATATTTTCACACAATTGACATTCATCATCGATGCACAAATTTTCAGTGTAGGCCTGGAGCCACCATACTCGACATAGATACCTTGATGTTGTTTCAGAAACGGGTCTCCAAGAATCACGCGTCACAACATAAATCATTCATCACCAAAAATGAGGCATCTTTATAATTGGCTCCCTCGAAAGACAATGAACACTTGCAAAATCCACACACAGCAGTTACATAACTAGTGGAAACCATAGACACTTGCGGATTGGAAGAAGAAACATTCATCCCTAACTTCAAAACAACAGTGGAAGAAATGAAATTTTCCGCACTCCCAGTATCGATGAGAGCGCGGAAAGACACATTATTCACTTGCACCGGTACAACAGACTTGGACAGATTCGATGAAGGCACTGAGGCGAGCGAAACAGCAGAAGTGTTGGGTCTGGCGTTTGATGAACGACACACCTTTGCGAATGGCCCGTTTTCCCGCACTTTCGGCAGGTAGCTTCGCGAGCTGGACAAACAGCTCGATTGTCATTCTCATGACGGTAGTTTCCACAGTTGTAGCACTTTCCTTTTCCATGGGGTATTGCAGCAACAGTAGGCACATCGTCCTCAATAATGTCAGTAGCAGCACCAGTAGACAAGGCAACATCGGATGATGCAGCATACGATTCAGAATGTTTCTGGGCCTGTTCCAGAGCCCTAGCCTGCAAAAAGGCAGTTTCGAGGTCCAATCTGTAGTTTTCAAGTAGCCGGGTTCGTATAAGAGGACTCGAAACTCCTCGAATGAATGCATCGCGAACGAAATCATCTCTGTTTCTCTCTGTGGAGACGTCTTGAAAATTGCAATCCATTGCCAACCGAACAAGGGCGCGTCGAAAAGTGTCCAGATCTTCTTCCGGCTTCTGAGACCTTGTAGGACAACACGTGACGAGCATGTATTTCGCTGGGGATTTTCACGTAGGTGGCTGCAAGCAAATCGATCGCAGAATCGTAGTCATCGCACTGCTCGATGATTTCGGAGACATTGACACCAACATGGAGGAAAAGCAGCTCCAACTTGTCGGGGTTTTTGTCCTCGACTGTTGATAGGAAATATTTGAAACCACGGTACCACAGCTTCCACGCCTTGGAACTTTGCGGATCGTTTGGCGAAGTGTTGAAGCGATCAACACGGATTATCTTCTCCATGTTCTTCTGTAGGTTTTCAGCCAATAAAATTGTCGTGCCTAAGCTATGGAGTTGAGTAGAGATCGGAAAACATTCGGTTGATAAGCATAGGCTTTTATTGGCTAAAGACAGAACTACGACTGTTGCGAAAAAAAAGTGACTACATAAAACAACATAGAGAGTTCATACTAATAGTACTGCTAAACAATCACAATGCACAACATTACAATTGCTCCCCTGAAGAACAGACAACGCTTGTGGCATTGATATTAAATTCGCACCCTATTTTCCCCCAAGTGTTTTCACCTTACATCTCTCTGCGATTCAAACTGACGACACAGGATTGGGATATCGAGAGTCTAGCCTTGTGGCCTCTATGAAACTTTACTATGCCTGAATTAGGCCTACATCTCTGCTAAGCTTTAGATTGATTTGAATATTTCAACTTTGGCTTCCAGAAGAATTCATTTGCTTCCTTTTCCGATGGAAGTAGTTTTATGATTTACATTGTCAGTTCAGCAATTAAGATAAGGGGGAAAGAAAATCATAACAACGCTGCACTTAGTTTATGCTATAGGCCTAGTTTATACTTTATATTTAGTATTTTGGAAATATGTTTCGTCAGTCAAAGAAACATCGGTAGTTGTACACCCGGTACACAAAGCTGCGTGCGGAATGAATTTTTAGCTGTGTTGACTGAAATTACTTCTCAATTACATGGCTAAAAATGTAGTTTAATAGGATTGCAAATTGCTCATCAGAAAATGTAAATGATTGCAATTACTAATTGCATGTAATTGCAACTACCTGTACAATTACAAGACAAGGCTGACAATCACATTCTAGCGCCGATTATGCGGCACGAACATTTGTAGGCGAACATTGTGGTCGTCCGATAGCCTACTTGAGTTTCAATCGTAAAACCGAAATGTGGCACCATTTAGCATGTGTTTGATTTCTAAAGAATTGGTGATATGTAATGCCAACAAAATTGGCACTTCGATAACCTTTGTCATGCTAGCTTAGGAGTTCTGGTGACTTCGTTGACGCAGGAAACAGTTATCAGCAGTGAAAATATTGCTCTGTACAGATGCACTAAACTGCATTGATAAATGCAAATGCAGTCCAGATTTGTGTTGTTCATTCAATTTCAATTACAAGTCGGACTGCGTAATTGCAAATAGGACCATGGACTACTACACAGTAAATGGCAATTGTCTGTAATTAATTACATGTTTTCTGAGTAATTGGAACAATCTGATTACTCGTAATAAAGAATTTGAGATCTCGGTATTTGGAAAATATTGATCCGAGATCTCGAGATTGAGAGGCGAGATCGAAGCTCAATTCATTGTGTTGATTGAACGTTCTCTAATATTTATAAGGTTCCTCTGAACTGCCTTTTATATGACTGATCACTAAATGTTAGCTGTGTTGAACATGAACCTTCACTCAAAGTCAATAAATGTGTCAATTGAACGCTACATTTAAATAATTATTTCCTTCCTTGAGAAGGTCATATGATCATCATTTTCAGGCTGTCATGAATTGATTTTTCGATAATTTATATGTCATTACAGCATGTTGATTATTAAATAATATTGGTATAGGCAATTAATTGTGTGCCAAATTATGAATATCGAGCATGACAAATATTCCGGCATTGGCATCGAGAATTTGATATGCAAAAAGAACAGATAGTCGGCCTTATGAAAGATAGAGAATCGTAGCCTCAAGAGCACTAACTTCTCATCATATCTGCGCGAATTCATAGAGCTTTTGCGTCAATACTGACTAAGCATGTTTGCGTGGAAGACTGTACATGTAGGCTACTGCTGAATTTAATCCATTTTTAGGCGCTCGAGATCTCGGGATTACAGTGCCGAGATCTCGACTAGATTCGAGATTAATTTCTTTGAAACACACACACACATAACAAATGAAAAATCCTCACTAGGTGACATGTCACGCTCAATTACACGTAAACCACGGTAATTACACATGACCCTAATCATTCATAGTTACGCGTGAACCACGCTCAAATTAATAACTGTTTCATCACACACTTAATCATCAAAAACAAATGAACTAAGATGCTGTTAGCATTATGGATTTCATTTCCAATCATAATGTCATGCGCAAAGATTCATGAATGGGGCGAAAAGTAGTCCAAACCACATATATACGAAGCTATTCATTCATGAAGATAGCATAGTGAGTAGTGAGAAAGACAAATTAATTGAATTTTTTGTTATACATGAACAATACAAGTTAACTTGGCATTCCCTTACTTTTGAATTATTTTTAATAAGCCACGGCATATTTTCACAATCATCTGAAAGATAATGAATGAAATGTTCTTGAAGGAGCACAACGTTGGATGACTGTGTCTTTGAACTGCCTTTTAAATGACCATAACCGAGTCATCCATGAATAGCTGCGTTGACATAGTCTAGATGTTGAATGGTTTTTCCAAGTCAATAAATCTGTCAGCTCGGCGTTGCGTTTGAATATTTCCATTGGAAGGCTTATTAATTGCTCTTACATATTATTTATTCTAACAACCATGATCATTGATCTTCATTTTCTGACATAAATTGATCTTTATATAGGCCTATTTGATTTTTTTCGAGAGCTTACATTATAGAAGATGATCGTCGGGTGCGACTGAAATGCCACGCGCTCACTCACTTCATTTACTAATCATCCTTTATCAAAAGAGAGTTTACATGTACATGTAATTAAAAGATGCTGATGAATAAATAGCATTTGTATAGGCAGTGCGTGTGTCAAAATTTCAGACAAATATTTCAGCATTGGCAGACAGAATTTGATTTGACACATAAAAAGAGCAGATGGTACAGTGAAAGATGAAGAATCATGGCCTCAGTAATCGGTCGACGGGCTACGACAGTCGAATGGCCACGCAATAAAACGAGAAAAGACTATCAGTAAAACCGAAGTGTGGCATCATTAGTGTTTGAGTTTTACGCAAGTGGATTGATGATGACTAATCACAAATGGATTGAAAACGATTGATGACAACAAAGTAGCCTACCCAGGCTACGAGCGAATTCAGCACCGATGATCTTTCGTCATGCTAACTTGGTAATCCAGGTGACTTTGTTGCGGCAGGATAAAATTCTCAGCTGCAAGGATTTTGTTCTGCAACCTACGTACATGTATGCACTTAATTATATTAATGAATAGGGGAAGCTGGGGTGACTTGGCAGTTGGGGTGACATGGCAGTGGGGGTCTTGCAGTTCAGGCTTCATAAATCAAAAATCCGAAATATACATTTCGAAGTAGCTCTAGAATAAAGATGCTGGAGCAAGATGCCTGCGGATTATTTGTACTTGTGCTTTTTTTAGGAGCAAAAAACTATTTTACCTGCAAAAATCGTAACTTTTGGAAATGCTCAACTTTTGGGACATTCTCGTCTTGTGATAGATTTGACACAAACCATTATTAAAGATATTTTACTTAGGTCATGGTGCATGGACACCTACAGTGTAAAAACATTCAGATCATTTTAACATTGTGTTTGAGCTCATTTTCTTACCTTACTGGGGTTGGGGTGACTTGGCAGTATCATGTTGGGGTAACATGGCAGTATGGATATTGCAAATAATATGCTTCACAAATCGAAAACCCTATTACTTTCTAAAGTAGCTCTGAAATGAAAATACTGTGAGAAAGATTGCTTCGGGCTTTTACTTTTTCAGAGCAAGAAATCAGGCCATTGGCCTACTTAAAATGTAAAAATGGAACTTTTGAAAATACGTAATTCGATGAGCCACCGCGCCTTGTGATAGATTTCAGATAAATCTATGTTGAAGACATTATAATTAGGTCAGAATACATGAACCCTGATAGTGTAAAACATTCTAGCCGGAGCTGAGGATTTAACCGTAGGCCTACTTAGGTTGGGGTGACATGGCAGCATCATTTTTTGTGTCCTTAATAGTAACTGTTAACTTAATGTTAACTGATGGTAGTGATGTGTTAGTGACTCACACCTTTTAATACAAGTTCACAACTAAACACCTAGCCTATCCATTGGAAAATGACTCAGAAACACCTACGTCAAACAAATTCTTATTTGTTAATTCGTCGTGTCTTTTGATTGGTTCATTTCAAGTTACAACATGCAGTGACAATACTTTCCCTAATTCATTTTCATCTTCGCAGTACACTGCCAAGGACGTACGTACAACGAGTGACGCGCTCTATAACTACTCTCGTGATGACGTGCAAAATGCTCTTAACAAGATAGCATAATTGAAGATGCAGTTGCGAAAGTTTCATTTTGTTACGTCAATATCCTCAATTCTTTTTTATTTTTTCAAGAATATATTTGACGAGATTGCCTGTGATACATGTAACTACGTTTTCTCTTCAGATAGTGACTCGGGAAAAGCATACCGGTAGCAGAAGTCACGGGATAAAGACGGAACCATTTTGCCATCAACGGATTTTAGGATGGATCAATAGGCCTATTCACTATAATGCTAAAATTTATATGAGCTGCCAAGATTGTGTTTTGCAGCTAATTTGGAGATATTTGTAGTAGCAATGATAATGCAAGCTTAGATCAGTATAATATGAAAAGTTTGTTGATGTTTTATGATACTGCCAACTCACCCCAACCCCACTGCCAAGTCACCCCAACCCCACTGCCGAGTCACCCCAACCCCACTGCCAAGTCACCCCAATAGTGGGGTGACTTGGCAGTTTTAGAACTTTTCTGTAATTGAATTTTTCAAGGTCAAGACAATAATTTGTGGCAAAACTGTCTGAAGCAAAAATGTTCCTAATACTCCTCTCCGTCAACCCGTACTAAAGGAATTCTGTAATATTTAGTCGTTTGGCCGGGATGGGCATTTGAAAAAAACACTGCCAAGTCACCCCAGCCTCCCCTACCAAATGTTGTCCACATTCATGTAGTAGTTGTAGTTTAAATTACAGTAATTGCAGTTAGGTCGACAAATTTGAACTCGAAATTTTGTTTGCGTGGAAGACTGTACATATGTAGGTTACTGGTGAATTTAATCCATTTTTAGGCGCTCGAGATCTCGGGATTACAGTGCCGAGATCTCGACTAGATTCGAGGTTAATTTCTTTGAAACACACACACACATAACAAATGAAAAATCCTCACTAGGTGACATGTCACGCTCAATTACGCGTAAACCACGGTAATTACACATGACCCTAATCATTCATAGTTACGCGTGAACCACGCTCAAATTAATAACTGTTTCATCACACACTTAATCATCAAAAACAAATGAACTAAGATGCTGTTAACATTATGGATTTCATTTCCAATCATAATGTCATGCGCAAAGATTCATGAATGGGGCGAAAAGTAGTCCAAACCACATATATACGAAGCTATTCATTCATGAAGATAGCATAGTGAGTAGTGAGAAAGACAAATTAATTGAATTTTTTGTTATACATGAACAATACAAGTTAACTTGGCATTCCCTTACTTTTGAATTATTTTTAATAAGCCACGGCATATTTTCACAATCATCTGAAAGATAATGAATGAAATGTTCTTGAAGGAGCACAACGTTGGATGATTGTGTCTTTGAACTGCCTTTTAAATGACCATAACCGAGTCATCCATGAATAGCTGCGTTGACATAGTTTAGATGTTGAACAGTTTTTCCAAGTCAATAAATCTGTCAGCTCGGCGTTGCGTTTGAATATTTCCATTGGAAGGCTTATTAATTGCTCTTACATATTATTTATTCTAACAACCATGACCATTGATCTTCATTTTCTGACATAAATTGATCTTTATATAGGCCTATTTGATTTTTTTTCGAGAGCTTACATTATAGAAGATGATCGTCCGGTGCGACTGAAATGCCACGCGCTCACTCGCTTCATTTACTAATCATCCTTTATCAAAAGGGAGTTTACATGTACATGTAATTAAAAGATGCTGATGAATAAATAGCATTTGTATAGGCAGTGTGTGCGCCAAAAATTCAGACAAATATTTCAGCATTGGCAGACAGAATTTCATTTGACACATAAAAAGAGCAGATGGTACAGTGAAAGATGAAGAATCATGGCCTCAGTAATCGGTCGACGGGCTACGACAGTCGAATGGCCACGCAATAAAACGAGAAAAGACTATCAGTAAAACCGAAGTGTGGCATCATTAGTGTTTGAGTTTTACGCAAGTGGATTGATGATGACTAATCACAAATGGATTGAAAACGATTGATGACAACAAAGTAGCCTACCCAGGCTACAGCAAATTCAGCACCGATGATCTTTCGTCATGCTAACTTGGTAATCCAGGTGACTTTGTTGCGGCAGGATAAAATTCTCAGCTGCAAGGATTTTGTTCTGCAACCTACGTACATGTATGCACTTAATTATATTAATGAATACCAAATGTTGTCCACATTCATGTAGTAGTTGTAGTTCAAATTACAGTAATTGCAGTTAGGTCGACAAATTTGAACTCGAAATTGAGAAGCGAGATCGTGAGATCGAATTCCCGAGGCAGGGGGAGTTGAAAAATGCCAATTTGTTTCGGACGTTCTTTAGGGATTGCCCCTTAAATATTGCCATGCTGAAATTGAGCTGCACAAGAATGCAATAAATCACTGTAAATCCTTCGACACTTTCACTAACGTCTCTGACATCAGTCAATGCAATGGAAAATGGTCTAGATTTTAGCCTACTTATATGTTGCTAACTAAATTGTCAATAATGAGCTACTGTTGTCCATTACTATCGCGTAGAATGTGATGAAAAAATAGGGAAAACGTGAGGGAAGGAATGAAACTCAACGCAAGGTGACCACATTTTTTCATCCAAAACCGGGACACCTTAGGAAAATCGGCTTTGCATTCGATTTCAATGTTACTGCACATACATAGCTCTAAACTGACATCATTTCGCAAGAGATATTTCATGGAATTGCTAAAAATCTACGTTTGAATATTGTCTTCTGAAAGGTTGTCTTCACGAAGGAAGTAACTTGGCCGCTTTATGAAAGTGTGAATTCGGAATCTATGTTTTATAATAGGTGTAACAAATTACAATGTCGTAATGTCATACGTCAATTTTCGTCAATTTTTAAATGCCATCCATTAGGCAGATTGCCACGTCGAAACCTTTTCTCCGCTTTCGAGGAGGAGTGTTCACTACGAAGTTATCAGCAGATGCCTGATGCAAACCGTCGGTAGCACCTGCTCCGACACCACCTGTGGCAGCACCTCCCGTCATTGTATTTACAACAAAAATACCACCATTCATTACAGACAAAGCTTCTGTGATTGTTAAAAGCCTCGTACAGATGCAGTGTAGCAGGGCTCAGGTAGTCAATGTTTGTATGCTTACTCCCGAAACACTGGAGTGGAGCTTTACACTCCGATACAAATACACTGATTGTCGATGAATGGCAAATTTGAAACCTTTTTAGAATTGTAAATCCGGTGATTCTCTTGCAATTACAAACTATCCCTCTAAGTTCAGTAAAACACATTTGAATTTTAAATAAAAGCCATAGCTGGATTATGCATTCGGCCTAATTGTAAACTAAAATTTAAAAACTTTCTTTAGCAATTCAACTCTAACTTTACTATCACACTCATTACATGTATTTCATAAAGCATGACTGATTCACAGGCTTCCCGTTGAGTATTGGGATTCCCATTGGGATTGGGCCACCAAAAATTAAACAAGCTAGCACTACCAGGTCTTGTCCACGAAAGAAAGGACATGCGAGCAAAAATTAAGAAAATCTGTGAGCATATGTTTCATCTTAGCCCATTATGGACGGAATTTATTCTTTATTACTGAAAGGTGCTTCAATTGATAATTAAGAGGTATGTTTTGGAAGCACGATGCTAAAATAATGCAGTGACATCTATAGAGCACTATAAGCCCAATTTTTTCTTCAGATCTACACCTTTTTAGTAATAAGCCTAAATGAATTTGTGGTTTTGTTTTCCTCTTTCATTTCATCCTCGAAATCAAGTTTACATTCATTTGAAACTTGTGATTCATATTATCGCACATCGTTATTTCTTTCTGATCTACTGACGTGAATGCATGTAATTGTGAAACTACCAGGACAACGAAAAAAATTCAGCAAAATTTGCAAAAGGAATGATAATTTAAAAATAAAGAGGAAATGAAGGATAAAGTGAGAAAAAAAGAGAAATGAAGGATGATTTTCGGAAAAGTGGAAAATAAAGAAACTCTTGGTACCACGTTCGGATTTAGAAATAGGCATTGAGGCCTTAGATTAAATCGAAAATTCTTGGAAATGTTTCTTAGAGAAAGATTAAGTGGGAGTGAACGTATCTCCCCCGATCGTCCGATATCAGTAACGAGTACAAAATCCGCTGAAATCTCTGTTGATTTCGGGAAATGTAGACCGTCAATATCTGGGGAGGCAGTGAAAAGGGTTCTCGATTACGAGGACGAGTAGGGCAACGATGCATATGTCCAAGTACGTACTTCGAACAAGTTCTGTAGAGATTTTTGTAATCAATCATTTGTTTAAAGGATTGATTGATTGATTCATGCTACCAATGTCATCCTCAGTAAATAAAGAATTTATTATTATTAAGGATGTTGCAATGCTTTAAGGTTTTTTATACAGACTGTTTCCTAAATCGTTGCACAGCCCAAAAATTCCTACATATTTTGTATAGACTATTTTCATCAAATTGAATTGCAAACTGATAACTAATTTCTAAATTGATTTACTTGGTCAGCCGAGACACTTGGTTTAGAAACCAGTGTGGTTTGCCTAAATAAATGAAGTAATGAGTGATGGCTTGTTTTGTTATTTTGAGATAACATGTTGACCCTCTTATCACTCACTGTCGTGTCATCATTGATGAGCTGCTCTTGTCGATCCAGTTATCGGACGCAGGCGTCAGCATTCCTACGGCGTGAAGAGAATGTTCTTGTTTATTGTCAACAGGTGCAGACGAGACAAGCCCTCCTCCGATCTGAGATTAAAAATCTTCTGATCTCAAGTGAGGGAAATGATGACTCAACCAATGACTGAGCATGGGAATGTTACACATTTGAAGCTTGCCAGTGAAAGGATGGGCCGATTTTGATAAAACTTACATATCCTCGGAGCTGATTAGACAGGCATTCCTCTAGATCCAAACTTGAAAACTCCAGCATTAATGCAACAAAATATGTTTTTAAAAGTTGTGTGCAGTTGACCGCAGAAAACATTGTTTCATCAAACAAATAGCGCAAAATCAGGTTAAAGTGTTAGCCGAAAGAAATTGTGCCAGATATTGTCGAAATTCGAAAAAATGAAAACTCATCAAAGGCGTGATTCAATGGTGATAATCTTAATTTTCTATAATGTGAAACTTCGTCTGTAGGCATCGGTGAAGACAAAGGCTTTTGCAATCATACACATGTCAACAGAGTCACGAATGGTGTTTCCAGTACTTTCGAGTAGGCCAAATTTAAGATAGTGCTGACATTCGTGTACTTCGCATTGGTCGTGTGCGGACGTGTTTGTCTGATCGCTCCTGCCATTTTGAGCTTTTTGGTGATTATTGGTGGTCTATTGAGGACCTTTGGTTAGTTTTTGGTATTGCTGGACTCGGAGTGTTGCCCTGGTTTGGACTGTGGTGGTCATTCCTTGCTGACTGGATCGGGGAGATCGTCAGCCGGATTTTTCCTTGTTGGACCGTGGATTTGTGTTCACTTCAGTAGTTTGGCTGTAATCTTCGTCATAACTTGCTGGATTTCCGCCGTGTCCCGCGTGTATTATTTTCGGAAAGTGTACGTTACAGATCGATTCCTACCACGTCAGTGTCTTCCATTCTTCGTGTGATGGTCGAATGCCTGTAGAGCTGGTATTGTCAGTTTCTCGATCAGCTGTTCAGTAAGCGTCAGTATACAAGACCCCTCGACGAAAAATTTGTGGGTATCGATTTTCTTGCTCACGTGATCTACGTCATCACCTATGATCTTGGCTTTCGTAAATCGTGACATATCTGCTTCGTAACAGCTCCTGCAGCATGTCTGACTCTTCATCATGTGATTTGTCTTTTGACAGCGTTCGAAGAATGTCGAGTGGACAGATCAGCAAATTGACTAAACGCCAGCTGTCAGAAGCACTGAAGGACGCAATCCGAGCTTCTAAGATCAATGACATTACTGATTCAGCAGAATTAAGCATGTCAAAGTTTAAAGCAATGCTTCAAGAAGCATTGAGTGAGTTGAAAGATCAGTTTATTTATGAACAAAATATTAAAATAAATGAATTAGAGAAACAGATGCAGAGTCAAATTGACGAATTGAAAATCGAGTTTTCCGCTAATTTGAATGCTATGTCTTTCGAGTTAGAGCAGAGATCCATGCGTCAGAACAATGTCATTATTACGGGTGTGAAAGAGGAGGAAACCGGTTCGATAGAGGAACGGTTAGAAAGGGATGCTGCTGCAGTCACTGACATTCTCGACAACACAGAGGTTTCGTACAATGTTGTGTCGGTAAAGCGTCTGGGTAAACCGATCTCATCTAAAATAAGACCAATAAGGGTTTGTCTTAGTGATCGCTCTGAAAAAGTCAATGTCCTGGGGAATGCAAAGCGCTTGAGATTCAGTGAGCACAGAAATGTCTATATTAGTCCTGACAAAACAATAATGCAACAACGTGAAGCAAAGTGTTTACGTGAGGAACTTAAAGTCAGAACTGAAAAAGGTGAAAAGAACTTGGTTGTATACGGTGGTCGAGTAACTTCGAAGGATAACATAAAGAATTTTCATCGTCGATTTTAGTAGCTCAGAAATGCAAATCCTCACTGTCAGCTGATTCCATGATGTCAAAGAATCACCGTCATCTTCCATCTTTCTTGCTTGCAAACGTGCAATCCCTTTTGCCCAAGATTGACCATGTCCGAGTTCTCGCAAGCAGTGTTCAGCCTGATATTTTCTTATTTACTGAAACTTGGTTGAATTCGCACATCACTGACGCGACTGTGCACATCCCAGGTTATTCTCTTATTCGTGATGATCGACTATCAGTCAATAGAGGTGGTGGCGTTTGCATTTTTGTGAAAAATGATATTCGTTATCAAGTTTACCAACCCTCAAGTTCAATGGAATGTATAAATTCTTCTTGGATAATGATTCCTGACTCGAGGTTGATTGTACTGTGTATCTATGTTCCTCCGATTTCTAGTCGTTCTTCCTCAAAAGACATTAATGAATATGTAGTCGAATTTACTGACACTTTATTGGGGAAATATCCATCTTTTGACGCTGTAATTGGGGGTGATTTTAATAAGTTACGATGCTCTTTCCCTGGTGAAATTGATGTTAACAATCTCGTGAACTCACCAACTCGTTGTGATTCTGTGTTAGACCTTTTCTATGTTACCGAAAATCTTTCGTCAGATTACTCTGTTACGATTGATGCATCGATTTGTAATTCTGACCACAGCAGTGTTTTTGCTTTACCCACAAACAATAAATTGCCTCCTTCTATTGTTAAGAAGCGTATTTTTGATTTGCGAAAATCTAACGTTGATTTATTTGTCGCTGAGTTACAGAAGGTAAATTGGCATGCTTTTTACATGTGTGATGAGTCTTGTGAGCTCAAATGTGACTTTTTTCATAAAGTGATGTCGTATTTTGATGAGCGATGCATTCCTCAGCATATTGTATTGTTCACTGAGAGAGATAAGCCGTGGATGACTCCTTTGCTTAAGCTTTATATCCAGAAGAGATATACTCTTACCGGCAGCACAATTTCGTCGCTTATGAATATTGGAAACATCAGGTCAAAGAAGAGATAGCCACAGCCAAGCGAGATGGGTTGTAGCCGATCCTCCGACAGTGCTAAAAAATTTTGGCATTCAGTCAACGCTATACGGGGTACAAAAATCCGTTGATCCACTTCTTCGCCTTTCCACTCAGTTGGGTGGGCCTGATTCAGCGTTGAATTAATTAATGAGACTTTAAGAAAAGTGTTTGTCCCATGTCGTTCGTACGAAATGCCCGCGAGTATTACAAGGAGTAACTGCGAGTTTTGGTATATCTATCACTGTATCTGATGTTGAGAAACGTTTAAGAAAGATTCCTGACAACAAAGCTCCTGGCAGCGATTGGTTTTCACCCACGATTCTGTACAAGGCTTCTTCATCAATACTTGCTGGTCCGTTCTGCCATATTTTCTGTTTTTCTTTGCGAGAGTGTGTTTTTCCTGCTAAATGGAAGTATGGTCATATCGCACCTATTCCAAGACATGGACAATTTACCTTGAAGGATATTCATCCAATCTCATTTTTGCCATTACCCGGAAAATGTTGGAGTATTTTATTATTCAACACGTACCCTTCGTCAATCCCTAACTAATGCTTTCGGTCCGGATCAGTTTGGATGTCGCCCACAGTCGTCGACAACGGTCCTGCTCTTGTGAAATTGTTGGATGATTGCAACCATCCTTTTAGATCGCAATGATGTTGCTGGCATTCAACTGGTCTCTTATGACTATACAAAGGCTTTTGACAAACTTGGCCATAAAGTAATCCTTCAGAAGCTGGAATCTCTTGGTATCCCCAATAGATCTTATGAGACTGATTAGAAGTTACTTGTCGTGTAGAACTCAGTCAACTAGAATCGGTGATCATGTAAGCTCTGTGACTCCTATTTCTTCTGGAGTTCCACAAGGTTCCATTCTTGGTCCCTATCTGTATTGTCTTGTTGCTTCCTCCTTGGCACCCGTCACTGACACTACTCACATTATCAAGTACATCAACGACGTCACCCTAGTTATTCCGCATTTTCGTCAAGGCTCGAATTCAGTGATTGATGAGCATAACAACATTCTTAAATGGTCTTCCGAAAACGACCTTTTGATCAATCCCAGCAAATCTAAGACTCTTTTGGTGAAGAAAACTCAAGGATGCCATTTACAAGCCATATACAACGTTTGTGAAGTCAAAGAATTGCGTGTGCTAGGGCTTACATCAATCAAGGGCTTACATGAAACTCTCATGTCGACGATATCCTAAAAAGTGAAAGCAAGCGATTATATGGTTTGCGCATGCTGAAGCCCATCATGCATCAGAAGGAGTGACTGTAGTGTACCACTCTCTGATCAGATCCCTGTTTGAATACTCATCTCCTGCTTTCGTGCATTTGCCAACAAACCTTCAACTCCGGATTGATCGTTTTCAAAATCGGGTTCACAAACTCATTTGCTCCCTGCCGAGAGATTTCCGTGCATCCGAATGCAAGTGCGGAAGGTTCCCATCACTTAAACTTCGCCGTGAGCACGCCTCTGTCCGCCTCTTTCAACAAGCTGCAAGTGACTGTCATCACATTATTCATGGCATCATACCCCAGAAATCGAGTTTTCCCCACCGTTTTCTCCAGAAGCGTCAGCTACAATGAGACGTCGCAACGCTTTTGTGCCATTTACTTGTGGCTTGATTAACAGCAATTCCTAATGTGAAGGTGTGCATGACCTTAATGTTTGACTTACTCTTTCTACTTACTTTCCTTTTTTATTTGCTATATTCTTGCATGAAAATTCTGTACAGTGAATGATTTTCATTGATTCAATAAACATATACAACAACAAAAGTCACAGAACAAATTCTACAAACGGCCTACTGATGATGTACGTCTACTTGCTTGAGCTTTTCATAAATCGAAATGCGATGATATAGCAGCTGAGAAGATTATCACTACAAAGTAATCTGGGAGTATAACATGCAGATCTATCATCAAATGAGCAATTTTAGTAGGCTCATCTTATTCTTTCAAGCACAAACGCATGCAATTTCGTTTACTTTCCATTATCGTCTAATGTTGCATTTACTCGTAATTCTATTTTATTAGACACGTGACATGCAACAATGCCAATTACATGCAACAGCAGACAAACTATATTCACACGAAGTGAACAATGAATTTAAAAAAAGAAAAATGTAAAAGAGAATTACGAAATAACTTTAGAAATGCAATTCTTCGAAGTATAGGCCTATGGTTTGAAAAAGTCAATTGTTTTCAGTTCAACTGCTTTCATAAGAGTTCTTAGGAAATATGTTCTCTCTTACCATGGTGCCCGCGCTATTTGCTTAAAAATTTTCCAGAAATTTCGAAAAATTTACTGACCATTTGTAGGAAAAAATCAATCTATTTTAAGACGCATCAGTTAATTGACTTCTTAAGTTCGTTCATTTTATCTTTCAGGATATCGCTCTCCTCACGCTTCGCGTTTGCTGCCTTCTGCAAAGCATTTGATTTAACGAGAAGACTCATATCGGATTGTGTTTCCGCCTTTCTTGCCAGATCGTCCGCCTCTTTCAGCAACATTATGATCTCGGTTTTTATGATTTCGATTTTTTCTTCCTTATCTCTTCGCACGTTTGATCTCTTTTCCGCTTAGAATCTTCCCACATCTACATGAAGAAAAAACGTTTTTCTAAGTTTTACCAAGATTCTTTGTTTTGCGATTTCCATACTACAGATCCTAACACTGCATAATACATTTCAATGCAGCATGTAAATTTAAAACATTCATCAAAACAGCACTCATGTATGGTTGATAAGTGTGTATGCCTTTCTGTTCGCTATAATTGCTTACCTTTTTACGTTCAAGGCTTCTTTGATTTTCTAGATGCATTCGGTACCTCTTTCGCGCCTGCGATACTTCGGACATCATTTCAGCTGTAATGTTGATCGTGCTAATTTTTTCATCTGTCATCTCTGCTTTAAGGGCATCGTGGAGGAACCTCAATGTATGCAGTGATCTAGCTTGTAAATTTGTTTCAAGAGTGTCCTTATTCACCTTGAACCCCCGCTCCACAGCAGCATTGCCGTGAAAAAGCGTCAAAACATGTGTGATTACAATCAAAAGTTCATCATCAGAAATCAATTCGAAGAAGAATCCAGCCTACTGGTACAGTGATCAAAATTTTCAAAGAGATACCTTTTCTCCACCGCAGTAATGGATACAAAATCATGAAACTGAACTTTGGCAATTTCTGCTTCTTTACAGGAAATGCGTTTTTTTTCGAATAGAAGAGAAACTAGACTGTCAAACTTCTTCTCAGACTCTTCACGCCTGTTCAAATGATCTTTGGTTCAAGACATGAAGAGTAAGTTACGACTGGATAATGGAGTGGATTTTTGCATGCAAGAGCTTTCAATAAAGTCTGGCAAATATCGCGACAATCCCATCGAAATCTTTGACGAAGGGTTGGTGTGAGTTCGCTATTCATTCTCAGCAACGACGAGTTTGCTGCAACACCAATATCAATGCACTCAGTCGGAAGCAAACGCTTCTCCTCATCACTGATGAATGATAAGATATTAGAGGACGTTAAATGGTCAACCTCTTCTGGAGCAACATATCGCCTCAACACGTTCTTCATAAGCGAAGTCAATCTTCCGCCAGAAGTGGGGAAATAGGTTGTTCGGTTTGAAATTTAGTTAAAAATTCGACGAATCCACGAGAAAGAGAAATGAATGAATTCAACCTGCATAGCTGGAGTAATCTGTCAGTATTAATGAATATATTGAATCTCATCACATTATAACAAGACTCTTCAATTAACTTTTAATAGACTTTTAAAGACTTCCGAACAAAAACGCACGTCGTCGAACACATCGAAATGTCTTTACAGATCCATGAATGATTTATTCATCACGCTCTTTTGTAATTACGTGTATATACACATTCCAGTACGCAATGTACCAAACGCTACCCAAAAGAAGTACATGAAACAGTAAACATGAAAACCATTACTTACCAATCATCGCTGTAAGCCGAATTTCTAATAAGACAACAGTCATTCATCCATCTTTTCGTAAACGGACCATATCAAGTCAAATATCCTGCTTCATTAAAAGTTGTTTGATGAAGATAAATTTTCATTTTCAATGAGACATCCGATTTGGGAATCTTCAACTTATTTGTTGTCTTACCATTCAAAGCGAGAAACAAATAACATAAACAGTGCATTAAACTTTTCAAACAGCAACAATTATGATCAATTCTGAACAAGAAAATGAAAAAATCGTATTTCGATCAATAGTGTACTTATATGAGCGATGCTTCAACACGATCACATAACACTTTTTACAATACATATCTAAAGACAAATACTTGGAAATACTCCACGTAGAGAGCTTTAATAGTCAAGTCCGCAAATAACAGTCCCCTCGAATAACGAATTAGTCATATTTTGAGAATAAGAAGAGCCCGGAACTCGAAGATCGCTAATATAAATCACTGAAACTTTACCTTTCGTTATGAAAGCTGAAATAAATACATGCAACACTGGATCAGAAAATATGGTTCTAGTTATCTTCCTGATAATTAAAATTACATTTAAATTTCATTAATATTCTTCATTGTAAAAAATCCCGACGTTTTACAATTTAAACACAGTACCTTTAAATTTACTGACTTTTCCTGACTCTTTACTGACCCTAAAAAATTCCTGACTTTTACTGACCGCGGACACCATGCTTACGAATTAGCAAACGACAAGGTTTCACAGTCGTAAGCACCTTTTTGCGTGTCTGGTCCGTTTAATGGGTAGCCAAAAGTGAATAGCAGAGAAGATAAGAACAGTTAACACCACCATGTAGGTCCAATAGTATACGAGCGCATGTATCAAATATTGCTTATATTGTTTTGCATACAAATCCCAAAACAGAAAAAAAATTCATCTATTTGCATTTTCAAAATAAAGTAAAGTACAAAAGCTACGATGCATGGATTACGAGGACGTGTCCAGAGGACTTTCGCCGGTTAGGCAAATAAACAGCGCACAAGTGTACACGTGCGATTCAACAACTGAATATGCATGTATAATTGATGTATATTGATATGCCTATATCTCATATTCCATATGATGGGCTGCGACACATGTCCTTAGTTAAATTTAGAACAATAATTGAAGGAACTTCTCAATTCTCTGGAATGTAGGTCTAGAAAAAAAACCAAGGCCTACATGTACAGTCCGTTTCCTAAATCGTTGCACACCACGAAAAGTTCTTCTATCTTTTGCTCATTCTCATAAAATTTGATCGTGAGCTCATCATAAATCATTACTGACCACAACTGACTACTAGGTCTGTAGGCTAGGTTCTAGGCCTATTTGTTTTAAGACAACCAATACAATCATTGTAGAAGTATCATTGATAACATTTTTAATGTTAGGATTCTTGTCTGGATTCGGTTGGGTTGACGTCCCAATGGAAATTCCCATTGAGATTGTGCAGGACTACCATGTCCACCGACAACCCTGCTGATTCAGCCTCTCGTTAAAATAGTTGTTACTGTTCACCATTATCTCATGAAGTGGTTGTGACTGATTGTATTTTAGTGTCTTCCAATTCCATTGTTTCATTTTATACTGTAGCAGTAAATAGGTCGTTTTTGTCAATTGTAGCTGGCCTGCGGTCTAAGTCATTGCATAAGTAGAGCGCACTTACCCTTTCGGACTCGCTCCCTGACTTCCGCTCGTGTTCGCGTTCTAGCTTGCGCTCCTCCTCGTCCGCTTCGTCCACCCAGGA